>JAODAL010020297.1:0-69812 GCA_025379985.1 Phyllomedusa bahiana | reverse complement strand
CCAGAATGACTTGTGCCACCCCTTTACCTCATTTTTCGGTCGGACCCCAAACTGTGTCTTTGACCACCTCTGACCTCATGCTGCTGCTGTGTTGTTGCTGCTGGGGGTCACCACACACTGTGTCATTGTGCCACCTCTGACCTCATGCTGTTGCTCCTGCCCTCCCCTCCACTCCCTGTCATTTTTGGCACTCTGTGCCTACCCATTTTTATGCCACCTCCAGAAGTCATTGTGCCACTGTCTGATTTTCAGCTGCTGCCACCGTCCCCACCCCACCCTGTCATGTGCCACTCGTGCCTACTAGTTTTGCCCCCCCAACAGAATGCAGTGTCCCACTGTCTACCTCATGCTGCTCCCCACCCCCCCCACTTCTTCATTGTGCCACTCTGGGCCCTACTATGTTTTTGGCCCTCCAGAATGTCATTGGGGGACTGTTGACCTCTGCTGCTCCGCCGTCACCTCCACTCTCGTCATTGTGCACTCTGTGGCCCCCTACTACTGTTTTTTCCCACCTCCAAATGTATTGTCTACTATCTGACCCACTGCGCCCCCCGCACCTCCACTCCGTCATTGTGCCACTCTGGGCCTACCCATTTTTTGCCACCCCGAAATGCATTGTGCCATGTCTGACCTCATCGTGTTTGGGGGCTGCTGCCGTGCCCTCCACTCCCGGGCTTTGTCCCACTTGTGGCCTACCCTGTTTTTTGCCACCTCCAACGTGTCTTTGCCACTGACTGACCCAGGGCTGCTGCGTTGATCCCGTCAATTCACACGTGTCAGGGGCCCACTGCCCTGACCCACTGCTGACCCGCACCCCCCACTTCTGCATTGTGCCACTCGTGGGCCAACTACTTTTTTTGCCACCTCCAGAATTTTCATTGTCCCACTGCCTGAACTCTGCTGTGCTGGAGGCTGCCGTGCCCTCCACCCCTGTCATGTGCCACTCTGTGGCCACTTGTTTTTGCCCCTCCCCCCTGTTCATTGTGCCACTGCTGACCCAGGTGCTGCTGCTTTTGACCCCCGTCAACTCCACACTGTGTCATTGTGCCCCCTTTTTGGGGCCTACCCCGTTTTTTTTCCCCCCCCCCAAAGTCATTGGCCACTTCTGACCTCATGCTGTGGGGGTGCCGCCACCCCTCTACACTTGACTTTGTTCCCAACCTGAGCTCCGTTGTTTTTTCCAGCTGTCGCTGCCATGACTTTATCAGGCTACATTCCCCCTTCAGTTTTTTGGTCAGTTTTGCCCTCTTAAGTGCCCAGGAAATTTTATAGTGAAGCGATTTTAATAGCGGTGGCAGTCATGTGCGTGTCATACTAAAACACAACATTGTATGAAGACCAAACCAAGCTCCCTCTGCATATTTAAGCATGGCACAACATTCTACAGCACCCTGCTGGCTCTGTGCAGCCTGGAAATAACTGTTTTTTAACGTGATTCGGACCGAAGTTATTTTTGTCGGGAAATTTGGCGAAGTGAGCGAACCGAATTTTTGAGAAATTTGCCCATCTCTAGTTATAAGTTTAAAATCCATGGTTACTTTACAAGCGACTCCTATTTTGTGGTATATTTGTGTCTTTCTGGTATGGCTTATATGGGTGAAACTTCACAACGGATTAAAGATCGATTGTCGTCCCCCAATTTTTTTCTTATATGTGCCTCTCCTTTCATGTTAGTATATTTTTTTATATCTCCCTAAGTCTATATTCCATCTCCTTTTATTTATATTTTCTCATCCCTTCTCTTGTATACCTTCTCCCCCATCTTAGGGCGACATGTATGAATCTCGCGGGGTCGGGGCGCACCTTTCCGCCAGTTTCCCGGCGGAATCTGCGCCTGATTTATGTCGGGGCCGGTGCGCACTCATACATCCTATGTAGAGTCCGCCGTGACTCGCAAGTGTGTTAGGTGCAGTGCGGGAATGAGGCGCAGTGCGGCGCTGCGCCTATGATTCGGCGCCGGAGGTAGTGCGGTCATACATGCGGGAAAAAGTCCGCCGCGCCTGGCCAGTGTGTGGGGCACAGTGCGGCGCTGCGCCTAAGATTCGCCGTCCGAGGCTGTGCGCTCATACATGCGGGCATTAGTTCCCTGCGCCTCGACCGTGTGTGTTGGGCACTGGGCGGGGTCATGGTCGCAGTGCGGGACTTAGGCGCCGTGGGGGACTGCGCCGAAAAAAAGTTCCGATTCGAGACAGGATGGAACAACGAGAAATCATTCCACATGTCTGTGCGGAGTATGAATCAAAAATCGACTTTATAAAGGCGTTCAACATTCTCATGAAAAGAGCTGAAACCTAAAAAATAAAAAATACATAAAACAAAATCACTTTCCAATATCCTAATTCAAGAATTAGGATATTGGAAATTGCCGGGAAATACAGTAATTCAAATTCCGAGAGCTATTCTGAGTGGTCGGCATAAACCGGCCAATCAGAATAGGAGCGACAGTGAACTATTAAAACCTATGGGGAAGTTTAGACCAATCAAAATCCACGGCGGGATAGTTCAAAATACAGTAAAAATGCTGAAAAGAGCTGATTGGTTAAGCTACCGGGGACTTGGCTAGCTCAGCCAATCAGAATAGGAGCGACAGAGACCCATTAAAACCTATGGAGAATTATTGACCAATCAGAATAGAAGCGACAAAGACCCATTCTAGCCTATGGAGAAGTTTAGACCAATCAGAATCCACGGCAGGACAGTTCAAAATACTGTAAAAATGCTGAAAAGAGGTGATTGGCTGAGCTAGCGGGGGCATGGCTATCCCAGCCAATCAGAATCAGAGCGACAGGAGCCCATTAAAACCTATGGAGAATTATTGATCAATCAGAATAGGAGCGACAAAGACCCATTCTAGTCTATGGAGAAGTTTAGACCAATCAGAATCCACGGTGGAATAATTCAAAATACAGTAAAAAGACAGAAAGAGCTGATTGGCTGAGCTAGCAGGGGCTTGGCTATCCCAGCCAATCAGAGCGCGAGCTACTTCCCCCATTATAGTCTATGGAGAGATGGGCGCTCTGAAATCTCGGCGCTCAGCGCCGTGCGGCATGCAGTATTAATAAAAAATAATTTTTATTAAATGTAAAACATTATCAGATAAAGAGCCGAACCCTTCTTTACAAATAAAGCAGTTATAATCCCGAACAACGCGTTTGTCGGCGAGACCGACGCTACATAGGGAATTGCAATAGAGAGAATTGCCGGGAAATACAGTAATTCAAATTGTTTAAGCTATTCTCATTGGTCGGCAATAAACCAGCCAATCAGAATAGGAGCGACAATGTCCCATTATAACCTATGGAGGAGAATTGACCAATCAGAATAGGAGCGACAATGTCCCATTAAAATCCTATGCAGAAAAATTGACCAATCATATTCAAAGGCGGGACAGTTCAAAATACAGTAAAAATGCAGAAATGAGCTGATTGGTTGAAGCGGGGGCTCGTCCAGCTTTGGGCCAATCAGCACAAGCTACTTTCTTCAATCTAGTACAAAGGGGAAAAGAAATTCGAGGCGCTCTGTGTTGGTAAGTAAAAGAGGCGCTGTTATGGGACCACTGGGAGAGCGACGACGCTCTATCGTTTTCTATGAATCAGAATCAAACTGCACATGGCCAAAATCAAATTATAAACACTACAAGAGAAGTTTGTCCCGATGCTGGTAAATTTTAAAACAAATCACATAATAATGGGGTAACGAAAAAAAAATATTAAATCAATAAAATCATGTTTATTTCTTTATTTTCGTTAGCCAAGGATCAATAGTATGGGTGCAACGAAATAAAGAAATAAACATGAATTTATTGATTTAATATTTTTTTTTTTTACCCCCATATTATCAATTCGTTTTATATACACATCGGTACAACTTCTGTAGTGTTATAATTTGATTTCGGCCATGTACAGTTTTATTTCAGATTGCATTAGAAAACCCATAGGAGCGTCGCTCGCTCTCCCATTGGTCCAAATAACGGCGCCTCTTTTAACTTAGCCAATCACAGAGCGCGTTCAGAATTTCTTTTCCCCATATAACTCTATGAGAAAGTAGCTCGCGCTCTGATTGGCTAAGCTGGACGAGCCCCCGCCGCTTCAACCAGTCAGCTCGTTTCTGCATTTTTACTGTTATTTTTTGAACTGTCCCGCATTTGAATATGATGGTCAATTTTTCTCCATAGGATATAATGGGACATTGTCGTTCCTATTCTGATTGGTCAATTCTCCTCCATAGGTTATAATGGGACATTGTCGCTCCTATTCTGATTGGCTGGTTTATGCCGACCAATGAGAATAGCTTAAACAATTTGAATTACTGTATTTCCCGGCAATTCTCGGGATTTTAACTGCTTTATTTGTAAAGAAGGGTTCTGCTCTTGATCTGATAATGTTTTACATTTAATAAAAATAATTTTTTTATTAATACTGCATGCCGCACGGCGCTGAGAGCCGAGATTTCAGAGCGCCCATCTCTCCATAGACTATAATGTGAGAAGTAGCTCGCGCTCTGATTGGCTGGGATAGCCAAGCCCCCGCTAGCTCAGCCAATCAGCTCTTTTCTGTCTTTTTACTGTATTTTGAACTGTCCCGCCTTTGATTTTGATTGGTCCAAACTTCTCCATAGGATATAATGGGTCTTTGTCGCTCCTATTCTGATTGGTCAATAGTTCTCCATAGGTTTTAATGGGTCTCTGTCGCTCCTATTCTGATTGGCTGAGCTTGCCAAGTTCCCGGTAGCTTAACCAATCAGCTCTTTTCAGCATTTTTACTGTATTTTGAACTGTCCTGCCTTTGATTCTGATTGTTTAAATCCTTCACCATAGGTATTAATGGTTCACTATCGCCCCTATTCTGATTGGCCGGTTTATGCCGACCAATGAGAATTTGAATTACTGTATTTCCCGGCAATTTACAATATCATAATTCTTGATATTGCGCCGTTCTAGAGTTTAGGAAAGTGATTTTTTTTTTAATTATGTTTATTTTTTACGTTCAGCTCTTTTCTGACACTGTTTTCTGCCTTTATAAAGGCGATATTTTCGGAATCATACTCCTGCTGCACGGAGCGGAGCGCCGAGATTTGTGTAGCGATCTTCTATGTTTCCTCGCATGTTCCGATCCTGCTTCACTTCGCCTCTGCCGGAGCATTTAGACCAAAATAAACCAGGTCTGCCTGTCGGAGCTGCCGAGCGCTGCACTGTGCCTCGCTTTGCCGACTTGCGATCGTACATGCCTTGGAGTATACGAGCGCAGCGCGTCCCGCCCCGGAATGCCTACACTGCGCCCACATCACGCCCATTGCCCGCCCCTTCATGCGGGGCGCAGCTGAAGGTGGCGAACGCTGCGCCTAACACCACATCCCTGCATCCGACAGCAGGATTCGGGCCAGGAGGCCCAGTATACTACAAAAAACAGGCGTAAAGCCCGATCATACATGTCGCCCTTAGTGTATAATATATATCTTATCATCCTTTTGCTTTCTCTGTTGTTCTCTCTATATTCCACCAATGTAAGTGTGTTCTGATAGGTTCTATCTATTGTCTATAATGTCTATGTGGCCCTGAGTGTGTCTACGTATTACCGGTTTTACATTCCACCGCACAGGATATTCCCTATTGTACATGTGCTGGTGCGTTCCACACGCAGGAAATCACCGCCACCGGCTTTATTTATTGCACAGAGCACACACTGTGATCCAGACAGCTCCAGCGCTCCTGCCGATTTCATGTACCAGGTCTGTATTGTGCTTCCCCATACTCTCTAGCCTTCTCTTGATCCCTCCAGCCCCTTCTTTGCCCTTGGGACTTTTTGTGACATCCTTCTTCTGGTATACCAGATCTGTACTTTGATTCCCTCCAGGTTTGTCTATGTCCCTGGTCCCTTTTTTGGTATCCTCTTCATGGCTTTTTAAACTCTTTGGGTGACATATATGAACATTGGCACGACAGGTCAGTTCTAAATAGCTTTAAGTCAGCGTAGAATGCGCCATGATGTATGAACCTGCTCTTCTGCAGGTCATACATACAAGGGCAGCCTAGTGCCAATACGACAAGTCTGGATCAAAGTACACCAGAAAACTGGTACAGCTCTGTTCATACATGTCGCCATTTGTCTCTTTTCTGCACCATCTTGCCCTTTTATTTTCCCCTTAACTTTGAGCAGCATTCCTTCCTGGTCTTCCTCCTCATTCACATCAGGTTCTACTGCTCTGCTACATTTTTTTTTCAACCACACCTCTATTTTTTTCTGCTGCTTTTCTCTCGCCTAATCCGCTATCTCTCTGCTAACTCTCTTCTCAATCCTTTACAATCAGGTTTCTGTACTTTACACTCCACAGAAACTGCTATAGCTAAAGTCTCAAATGATCTTTTCACAGCTGAATCTCAGGGCAACTACTTGTTGTTGCTTCTTCTGTATCTCTATGCAGCATTGGACACTGTCATCTTCTCCTCAGCATGCTCAGTGCCATTAGCATCCAGAACCCCACAATATATTAGTTCTCACCCTACCTCTCTGACCGCTCCTTCAGTGTTTCATTTGCAGGCTCCACTACTTCTCCTCTCCCTCTTGCTGTTGGGGTTCCTCAGGGATTGGTTCTTTGTCCTCTCCTCTTTTCAATCTACTCAGTCCCCACTGCACAAACCATCAGCAGATTTGTCTTCCAGTGCCATCTCTATGCTGATGACACTTAACTGTACAACTCAGTGACATCACTTATACCCTGCTACAAAACTGGTGACTGTCTGTTCGCTGTCTCTGACATCATGTCCTCCCTCTATCATAAACTAAACCTCACTAAAACTGAACTTCTTTTCTACTAACCGACCCAACCCTGCTATTTCTTTTTCTGTATGTGCTACTGCCATAACTCATAGGCAGCAGGCCCGCTGTCTTGGGGTAATATAAGATTCTGATCTGTTCTTCACTCCCTATATCCAATCTTTGCCCGCTCCTGTCACCTGCACCTCAAGAACATCTCCAGAATCTGTCCTTTTTGTACTGTGAAAACAATTTAAACTCTAATTGTTGCTCTTATTTTTTTCTCATCTTGACTATAGTAACTCCTTGCTTATTGGCCTTAGTCTCTGCAAACTCTACCCTCGCCAATCTGTCCTGAATGCAGCAGCCAGGTTCATCTTTCTAGCCTCTAAACTGATGTCACTACCCTGTGTCAGTCACTGTACTGGCTGCCCATTCAGTGCACTGGTTGCCCATTCAGTACAGAATGCAAGAAAAACTTATCACTTTCACCCACAAAGTTCTCCACAGTGCTACACCCCCTACATCTCCTCCCTCATCTCTGTTTACCACCCTACCCAGTCTCTCTGCTCTGCTGCTGATATAAAATTACAGGCCACAATCATCTGAACCTCCCATGCCCATCTCCAAGATTTTACATGTGCTGCACCAGTTCTCTGGAACGTGCTACTGCGTACCATCAGACACAATAAGAACCTTCATAGTTTTAAGGGTGCCTTGAGAATACAGCTTCTTAGGCAGGCCTACCAAGATCCCTAATTGCTAAACCCTCTCCACCTTCTGTCTCATACATTTCTGATACGCCCTACACTATTCCCACAGGCACTTCTCTGTGTATAGATGTACTGTCAGGGTGGCAGGTTCATACAATTTTTATGTAAATCACCCCATATTTATGCATTCATGGCCAGACCATTGTAAACTTAGCACTTTTTACCGTTCGTCTCACCCATACACCCTAATAGATTGTAAGCTGTCGCGAGCAGGGCCTTCAAACCTTTTTATTGTGTAATGTCTGTCTTTTTGTCTGTACTTATACCCTCTAAATTGTAAAGTACTGTGGAATTTGTTAGCGCTATATAAATAAAGATTATTTTTATTATTATTACCGTTAACTCCCACTGGCTATTAGTACTCTATCATACCCCTTTTCCTTTCTTTGATTGTTTGCCTACCTCTTTTCATCAATTTCTTTTTCCTACCCTTCCATACATTTATTATATTCATTTACCTGTATGAAATTTACATCTTCTATCTACACATCGACCTATCCACTCAACCATTCTTGAATTGATTCACTTATTCATCTGGCACCCTCAATCTTTCTCATCTTTTCTCTCCCTCCTCTCCCCTACTTTTTTCCCCCTTATATTCTGCTATGAGCTTGCTTTTCTCTTAATACTTCTTATCTTTGATACTTTTGGCAACCTTCTCCATTTGTTATACATTAGATTTTGTTACTTACACTGTGATCTTTATTTCCAGATGTTTCTGTTGAAGGTCTTCCATCCGAAAATGTTCAGTTGGTCTGGCTTTCCCTTATTTTGCTCATATATGCGCTATCTGAACTATTGGAGATTTGTCTGTTCCATTTGTAAATAAATTTGGATTTCTGCACGAAAATCTGTGGTGTGCTGTGGATCTATCAAAAGTTTTCATATATGAGGCTAAGAATTCCTCAGGTCTCTACTCAGATATTCACTGCTTTCTCTTGTCACTATTTTTACAGGGAAGACAGTGAGGCAGATTTTATCAATACTGGCCAAGATGAATGAAAGTTACTGCATAATTTTTCTGTCATACTTTACAACTAAAATAATGGTGTGTGCCATATCAGACATATTCCTAAAGCACATGTCTGACAAGACTGACAATTTTGACTGTGCCACTCTTCATGGGTTTTATCTATGCTAATTTCCATGAAATGACACATTTATGTAGCTCTCATGCCACGTAGCTCTCATTAGGACACTTTTGGTACATGGCAATTTGTCTTACAATGTGATACATTTATAAAGTGCCTTGAGACACTTTTATACATATTGACAATTGTAATACAGCTGGCTGACTGTCTAACTCTGGATTTTGGCACTGTTTTCTGCACAGAATGTTGCACTATTATCCATGCTCCTTTTCTGCTAAGCCACTCCTGGTACAGTATATTGATGTCATTATTTTTGGTGCAAATTGTGCCACAATTCTAAATGTGCCCCAATGTGTATTATAATTATTACTGGGGGGACAGTGTGTATTATAATTTATTTAGGGTAAAGTGTGTAATGTTTGGCTCCCGACCTCGCACTCCTTCTACCCTGCAGACACACGGCCAAACTCCCCAATTGCAGGGTGCGCAGCACCCTGATGCGCAAGCTGACACCCGCGTCTCCTGACGATGATGGAGCGCTTGCGGCACCCGGCTCCCACGTGAGGTCGGGTACATCATCATCGATTATTGTTGGATGTTCACTGCTGACCTCCTCAACGGTCTTGGTATGCAGAGGCTGAACCCTCACAAGATGACCTCCCATGCCACTCTCCACATTGATACTTTGCCGCCTACTGCAAGAAGCAGGGGATGTCGGCCCCATTTCTTCGCTGCCAAGTAGCTGCTGACTGTCCTCAAATTGTTCATCCTTGCTGTATAGCGCCGCTGAGCCCAGACCCCCTAGTAGATTTCTGGCTGAAGGGACCGGACGGGACAGAGGCGGGTTGAGGACAATTGAGGGCCGCTGACCCGCTCCCGGGCCATGCCAACTAATGGTTGTGTCTGACGTTCCCACCGACTCTTGGCTGGGGTTGTCAGATGTCATCTGGACGGAAGTGGATGACCTAGTCAACCAATCAAGAACCTTTGGGTTGCTGGGCAACACATTGGCGCAAGATGACAATGGCAGTTCTGGCCCTGCTGCGATGTCCCCTTACTGTGCTGCGACCTGTGCCTGCTCCAGGAATGTTTGTGCCACTGCCACTCGCATGTGAAGAGCCCCGCCACCTCTCTGTCTGAACATACTGTTTGTTCAAAAATTTACAGACTCTGTTTAAGAAGATATCCGTATATGATAAATACACACCCTGTATTTGACTCCAAATGAACCCACTAACAGGCTTGGGTAACCCTTGGATATAAATTATGCTACAGAAATCACCAGGAAAAAATTACTCGTCTTTGGCGTTTAAAAACACCGTTTACTTTACTGAACATAAAAGCACAAACAGGCTTAATTACCCCTTGAATATAAATTGCGGTACAGAAATCACCAGGAAAAAAATTAACTGCTATGTGGCATGTAAAAACGCTGTGTATTTTACTGACTACAAAAGCACAAACAGGCTTAGATAACCCTTGGGATTATTCACAAATGCGTCAAGAAGTGAACAGATGGCCCATTATTTTAAAATGTATTATGGGGCAGAATTAGGCCCACCCTGGACTTGAATTACAATGTCCACAAACTGATCAAATTTTAACGGATAGAGGAAGCAGTTATGATTAATAAAAAGCCTGTGACAACCTCCCAAAATCGCTGTTTTTTAAAACAAATTTATTTTGTGTTTTGTGAGATCTCTGTCTGCAGCAGCAGCTGCACCAGCGCCACAACGGGTGAGAGCAGTATGAGATGCGAGCATCGCCGGTCTCTGATTGGCTTCATATCTGCACATGTCATTGAGGGTCCTTCTTTCTTCCTCACAGACTTCTCTGCCACATGTCACACCAAGTGCTTGCAGCCATTTTATAAATAAAAAACACGTTTCATACCCGTGAATGACCCCAAACTTTGATTGTTGCAGAATCAAAAGTTTTCCTGGAATGATTTCTAAACGAATTTCACTCTTTCAGTTAGATTCGATTCTCCCATCTCTCATCACTCCCCAAAGTGGTCAAGTACCCAAGGGAGACTTTTAGTTACAGTAAAGCAAAATGTTTAACCCCTTAATGACCTTAGACGTATCCATACGTCCAGGGTCGGTTTGGGGGGTTAACGCTCACTGACGTATGGATACGGTCCTTGAGGAGTGCGCGAACTCTAAAGGAAAGTTCGCGCGGATCGGCGCGGCGGTGTTAAGACTGTAATTTTACACGCTGAATCCCGCAGCGCGCCCAGGACCCCGGATTTCGTCCGGGGGGAGGGGGGGGTGGGGGGCGAGTTTTTTTAAACACAACTTAACTATCAAGCGATTCGGACGTCGCAAATAAAACCTAAGAGAGACGCAGGCGAGGGAGATCGCTCCTCCTGCGTCTCTGTCCCGCGGGCAGCAGCGCACGGAGATCGCACGATCCGTGCAGAGCTCCTGCCCTCTGACAGACAGCACGGAAGGCTGAGAAAGGAATGCCTTTGGGGTTTGTCTGTGACATCACCGGATGCCCGGCCGTTGCCCTGTGGGCATTGGCCCGGCACTCGTGAATGACAGTATGGTCATACGGGAAACAGTCATAGGCATCAAGCTATATGCATGATTCCTACCTGATTGTCCTATATTGAATGAAGAGATACTAAAGATCTCTCTTTCAAATCCCTATAGGGGAAAAAAGTTAAAAATAATAAAATGTGAAAAAAAGTGAAAAAAAAAAAGTAAAAAAAAAAAGTGAATAAAATCAAGGTAAAACACAAACCGAAAAAGTAAAAATAAATAAAAATACGTAAACCGCCCTTTTCCCTTTACAAACGCCTACGCCCAAAAATAAGATCAAAAAATAAATAAAGTACCCATTATTTGGTTAATATGGCAAAACCATCACAGAATTAAGATTATTGTTCATCCCGCAGCACATAAAATGGAATAAAAAGCGATCAAAAACTCCTAGAAACGCCAAAGTTGTACCAATTAAAACGTCAGTTCATCCCGCAAAAAAAAGTCCTTATACAGCTCTGTATACGGAAAAATAAAAAATGTATAGCTCTCAGAAGATAGCGATGCATAAATATTGTTTTACACACTAAAAACACTTTTCTTTTTTTTTAAAGTGCTTCAACATAAAAAAACTATATAAATAGGGTATCGCCATAATCGTAGCGACCCAAAGAGTAAAGCTAACTTATCACGGATACTGCACGGTGAGCCCTGTTAAAAATAAAAATAAAAAACACTACTAGGATTGCAGTATTTTCTTCACCCTGGCCTCCAAAAAATGGATTTAAAAGCGATCAAAAAGCCTTGTCCCCCCAAAAATGATACTAATAAAAACGTCAACTCATCTCGCAAAAAACAAGTCCCTACACAGCTCCAAGCACAGAAAAATTTAAAAGTTATGGCTCTCAGACTATGGCGATGCAAAAACGTATTTTCCTGGTTGAATAAAAGTGTTTTTATTGTATAAAAGCAGTAAAACATAAAAAAATATACAAATTGGGTATCAGTGTAATCGTATTGACCGGCTGAGTAAAGCTACCATGTCATATATACCGTACAGTGACCGCTATAAAAAATAAAAATAAAAAACCTACCAAGAATTGCTGTATTTGTTCAATCATCTCACAAAAACCTTTCTAAAAGTGGAACTTTGCTTCATATGGCAACCGCATAATGGTACCAATAAAAACCTTCAATCATCCCGCAAAAACAGCCCATACACAGCTCTGCACACGCAATATAAAATAAGTTATGGCTGTCAGAATTGGACTACATTAAAAACGCAATTTTTTATAGACGTATTTCTTACTGTGTTAAAAGTTAATAAAAACAGAAAAAAACTATATAAATTCTATATCATTTAATTGTACCGACCCCCATATGTATTGTGATCACATCATTTACACTGCACGTGCGAATGCTGTAAAATTTGAAACTCAAAATAACAATGACCGAAACTGCGTTTTTCCCCCATTTGTTCATTGGCCAATGCTCAAAAAAAACTATGAACACCTGTGCATCCAAATATGCACAGTTCACCCCTAGATGAGATCCCTGATGGGTGTTGGAATTCCAAATGGGGCGACTTCGAAGATTTCGCCTGTTTGCTACTTTGGGGGCTTTGCAAATGCAGACATGGCCCCACCAAAAATTCTGCGTTCAAAAGCCAAAATAGCGGCTCCCTCCCTTATACGCCCCTGCTATGCGCCAATCAGCAGTTTACACCCACATGTAGGGTATTGCCGAACTGATTGAAATTGCTTAACACAATGTTTTTTAGTTTTTTTTTTTCACTGGATTCCTTGTATATATGAAACATTTTAAGCTAAATTGCATATTTTTGGAAAAATTGGTTTTTTAATTTTAACAGCCTTATGCTAAAAAAAATTTGTGAATCACGTGTGGGGTCTATTTACCTCAATGCACCATGGATATGAATTCCTTAAGGGGTGGAGTTTCCAATAATTGCGGTATATTTAGGGGGTGTTTATTAAGTTTTTCAGCACCTTAGGTGTCCCCAAACTGAAATGGCGCCTAAATAAAATCATATTTGAAAATGAGACCCTTGTGTATTGTAGGGTGCTCTCCTATTTCTGGGGCTTATGGGTGAGCCAAAATTTAATGCATAGGGCCACATATGGGATATCTATAAAAACGGCAGACCTGGGGGAATTGATATTAAGGTGCATTTACCTAGTCACATTTACTGTTTCCAGTGAATAAGGATAATTATGAAAATCTGCAAAAACAAGTGAAATTTTGAAATTTCACCTCCTACTTTGCTTGAATTTCTGTTGAAATATCTAAAAGGGGTATCAAACTTCCTTATATAGGAGGGGCTAGTTGTAAATACGTTAAGGGGTCTAGTTTCTCAAATGGTGTCAATTATGGGGGTATCTAACATGCAGGCCCACAAAGCAAGTCAGAACTGGAGTGGTCCCTAAAAAAATGTTTTTGCAAATTTTTCTTGAAATGTGAGAATTACTACTAATTTCTATGCCCCTATGTCGTAAAAAAAAAAGACATTTAAAAAATGATGCAACCTATAGTGGACATATGGTAGATGCTAGTTATAAACTATTTTTGTGGGGAATAATTATCTGTCTTGCACGCAGAAATTTTGCAACTTTTCAAAATCGCAAATTTTTCCAAATTTTCATGAAATTTTGATATTTTTCACAAACAAGGATTGTATGGATAAAAATTTCTTACTAACTTAAAGCACAATGTGTCACGAGAAAACAATCTCTGAATCACATGGCTAGGTAAAAGTGTCAAAAAGTTATTCTCACATAAAGTGACATATGCCAGATTTCAAAAATAGGGCTGGGTCAGGAAGGCCAAAACAGGCTGGGTCCTTAAGGGGTTAAATAGTGGTTGGTTGGTGAAAATTATTCTGAGTGGAGAAAAGTTCTTTTTTGTCAGTTTGGGGGGTGAAATACCTTTCAAATATACCGTGTGTTATTGTCATACAGATATACAAGCAGTCCCCGACTTACGCCTGTCCCCTAGTTACGAACGGGGACTGGAACGACGCAAGCCAGGGACAGCTGACAGCGTACGGGCGCTGCGGTGGCCCGGGCGCTATCCACGATCTTCACAGCTGTATGCGACTCCTAAGAGCGCATACAGCTGAATCTCCGGTCTGCGTCCGGGCACTACCATTGCCCGGGCACCGGCGGGGATCGCTTCGGCTGTATGCGACTCCTCCTGGAGAGCATACAGCGGAAGACTCTATTGTGGAGCAGAGAGCGAGCGCTCCCTGCTCTGCAACAGAACTCCGGAAGGCCGCAAGCAGGCTTGCGACTTTCCGGAGTCTCCGGCACAGGCAGCACGCAATGTCATCATGCTGCCTGAGCGGCCTGATGACATCACCGGCCTGTGCCAGAAGACCAGGAGTTGGAGGTGAGCCTCGGAGCCGCGGGGGAGTGAGGTGAGTATTTGTATTTTTTATTTTTAATAAGCCCTGTCTATACCTGCCTATGATGGGACCTATACCTGCTATGGAGGGCATATACCTGCCTATTACCTGCTTTGGGGGACATATACCTGCCTATACCTGCTATGGGGGACCTATACCTGCCTATAAGGGGACATATACCTGCCTATACCTGCTATGGGGGACATATACCTGCCTATACCTGCTATAGGGAACATTTACCTGCCTATGCCTGCTATGGGGGACATATACCTGCCTATTACCTGCTATGGGGGACATATACCTGCCTATACCGGGTATGGGGGACATATACCTGCTATAGGAAACATATACCTGCCTATGCCTGCTATGTGGGACATATACCTGCCTATTACCTGCTATGGGGGACATATACCTGCCTATTACCTGTTATGGGGGACATATACCTTCCTATACCTGCTATGGGGGACATATACCTGCCTATACCTGCTATGGGGGATCTATACCTGCTATAGGGGACATATACCTGCTTATGAGGGGACACATACCTGCTATGGGGGACAAATACCTGCCTATACTTGCTATGGGGGACATATACCTGCCTATGAGGTGACCTATACCTGCCTATACCTGCTATGGGGACATTTACCTGCCTATAATTACACACCATACATATACACCATACATATACACCATACATGTACTAAATATATTGGTTCCGACTTACATACAAATTCAAGTTAAGAACGAACCTACGGTCCCTAACCCGTATGTAACCCGGGGACTGCCTGTATATCCAGGAAATAGAGTTCTATCTGTTGCTAGATTTTACTCAATGCCAAAAAGTGTAATTTGGTCAGATTTTAAGTCTACATAATGCTGAAATGTACCAGTGCGTTATTGTGATCCACAGATATATATACACCTCTCTTTTTTATTACATATATCTTGTTACATGCGCAGAGCTATAATATTTAGCTTTTGAACATAGTGAGACATAGAGGTGGTAAGCGAGCAAGAAGGGGTGTAGGAAGTGGAGATAGAGGTATGAGACAAGGCTCTCCTTCCAGTGCTCCGGACAACACACAAGTGAGCACATGGTCAGTCGCAGGACCGTCAGGCCTGTCATTGCTTGCTCAGTTTCCTGTGCGTCTCTTTACTGAACAGCATCGACAGTCTGTTCTTCAGTGGTTATCAGACCCTGTATCCAGTGGTTTTTCGTCCTCTTCCTCTCAGTCACGGCCACAAATATCATCATCATCAGTCCAACCTGAAGCAAACACCCAATATACAGACCACTCCAAACAATCTATATTCTGAAGAGCTCTTTGATCACACAATGTGGTTGGGGTCAGAAGGCATTTAAAAAATTAAGAGGCCAAAGAGGATGATTTTGTCTGCTATGACGCCCAATCGCTGATGCCCTCAGAGGAGAGGAAGGAAGCTGGTCCGTCAGCTGAAATACCGAGTGGTCAGCAATGCCCTGCAGTGCCTGTGGCTTCTAGCCCACATCTTGAGGATGTAGACTCTGAGGAAGAGGAAGTCACCTGTGATGATAATGACATTGTGAATCCAACGTGGTCTTTTGAGCAGTAGCTGGCGAGTGCATCATTAGTGGAGGAGGAGGATGATGGGGTAATAGTGCGGGTCCAGCTTCAGAAAGGGAGAGGGCGGTCGCATAAATCTGCTGACATTACTCCGCCAGCCGTGGTCAGTGGTGGTAGCGGCAACACCAGTACTAGGATTTCACAGTCCACTCGAAGAGCTCCAGGACCTATGAAACCTGAGCCTTTTTGGATCAAGCCTCAGATTTGCTGACTGACATCATATGCCGGATTTGCCGTCAGCGCATCAGTAGAGGAAAGAATGAAAAGAGTTTAAGCACCACGAGCATGAACAGGCACATGCATGGAAAGCATGAATTGCTGTGGAATGGTCACTTGGAGAAAATAGGCCACACAGGTTCTGGGCTTCCAACCACCTTGACATCTTCTGCCGCCTCCTTCTCCTCTACTTCCAAGCCCAATCGGTCCTCTGCTGTCGACGTGCTGGAGCAGCATGAGCAAGGACTATCCCCAGTCCCAGATACTGTCAGCCAATTCCCATCAACAGCAACACAGCCTACACCTTCCCCTTCCACCAGTGTGACCTGCACGCCATACAGCAGCCAGTCCGGTACAAAGCTTGCAAGCAGAGGCGTAACTTGAAGTTCTTGGGCCCTGGTGCAAAAAGTGAAATGGGGCTCCTGCCAGTTACCATGTGCCATTTCCAATACCGGTGTCTTCTTATGTGTCAAAGGGGCTTTTGGGCCCCCATCAGGATGCAGCGCCCCATAGCAGCCGCCCCTGCTTGCAAGCTGTCCTCATCTTTTCAGTTAGCCATTGAAAGGAATTTTAACCTCTCAATTTTTTTCTGTCACTCTTGGAGCCAAATTTTCTTCACTAATTTGTTCCACATATCCAGTTTACTGTTATGGATGGTAATTACAGCTTCTCCTCACCTGTATAGGTAAAAAAATTAACCCGGACATCTTCTCCCATTGACTTTAATGAGGTTCGAGTTCGAACTGAACACCACTCTGTTGGAAGTTCGACTCGAACATTTTACTGTTCGATCATCACTAGTCCTGAGTCACCAAGAAATGGGGGTTCAGTGGGCTACAGACTTCACAATCCACCTCCCCATCCATGTGCACACAGACAAGGAGACAGGGAGGGATGTGAGGTCACCACCAGACCATTTCACATTTACAGCAGCCATATTACAGCCTGTTTGTGCTTGAGCTAACCTTTTTTTTTACGTGCTCCCTCTGGTGGCTAAGAGTGTAAAATATTGAAAATTCTAATGCATTTTTTAATATTTACCATAAATTGAATGAAAGAAAAAACAAAAAAATTTGAAAAAACCTTCAATTTCCTAACCAAAAGAAGAGCCCAGCTGATACTGGCCTGTCCGTGTTTACCTGATTTAGCCACCTACCATCTGCACTTGGCATCAACTCACTGGGAGGGTCACTACTGTCTTTCGTTTTCTACTTCTGTTTATTTTGAGACTATTCATAGTTGAAATTGCCCAGTTTTGAAATTGCCCAGTCATCTTGATGTGTGGAAAGGAAGTGCTGTAATTAGCCAGGATTTATTCCACTTATTCCACTTGACAGTCGGATTGAGGGTGGTAGGCAAACAAGCTTGACTTTATCTGTATTTGGAAGCAGAGAGTACATCAAAACTTGTAGGTGAACTGGAGCCCACTGAAATCAAGCACAATATGCTGTGGCAGACAGAAAATATGCTTGAAGAAAAGTGAGAGAAGCTGAGGGTAGACCGAGCAGCAGTATAAAGAGGGCCATCTTAGAAAAACAGTCCACTGCAATCCAAATGACAGTACAATTGGGAAGGCCGAAAGGTCTGTGATAAAGTCCATAGCAGGGTATGTCGAAGGATTCTCAGACACAGGCAGAGCTTGCAGAAGGCCAGCAGGTTTCTGGTGGGAGTCTCCAGCACGGGCAGAGATTGTAAAAGGGCAGCAGGTTTCTGGCATAAATCATTGTTACGGACACAGACAAAACAGGCAAAGTTCTAAAAATAGAGAAGGCCACCAATAATGTATGGAAATCAGACCGAGAAACTTGGAAGAGTGGCCCCCAGGATTTGCTGCCTTTGTGAAGGGCAGACGAGTTTTCCCAAGGAGAATCTCAGGAAGATGAATAAGAGCTGCAGTAATGAGACATTCAGGGTCAATGATGGGCTCAGAGTCACAGGGATGAAAATCGATATCTTTCTTTTAGTTTCTCTTTGATGTAGGCCAATATTGTTTTAGTTTCGGACAGAGGCAGGCGGCCATGAGCAGTAGCATTAACCGTCACTCAATAGGACAGTTGAGATAGGGCCTTTGAGATAGTAGGTTCTTGGCCTGCTACTTACAGAAGAGGTTTACAAAGTCTATAGGGGACAGTTAGCCTGGCAAGGATAGAAGCTTGACCCGTGATAGAAGGTGTACGGAGATTTGACTTAAAAGAAGATGTGCACACATCATGAGACAGACAAGGTGCAGACAGGAAGTATGACACTATTTGTCTCAAAGAGTCATCTCATCGGACTTTCAGTTGGTCACTGGGATGTGTGCGCGCAATCAAGGTAGACCAAAGAGAATGGAACAAGTAGATTTCGGGAGTACCCAGCAGGAAATCTACAATATAGGGCCCCAATGTGCAAAGCTAAGGGCTCGATAAAATACCAGACAGAACCAGCTAAAACCTCTCCATTTACAGTGCAGACAGACAGGGGCCTTCTTAGGTGGGTCACTGGTAGATGACACTTTGCTACGAAAGAAGGATACAGCAGCAGAATCAAGGTGGCAGACATGGCATGACGGCGAAAGGAAGAACCTTCACCTAGGGTCACCCCTTCCATGAGCCCTAGGTAGGAGGACTTACCAGAATGGAAAAATACATTTTTCAGGAGCAGGATGAGTCATAGGGGGAGGGATATCAGGAGCCGACAACAGGGAAGTAGAAATTGACTTGGGGTAGTTAAAAGACCTTGCGTTTCAGATTTTACCTGTTATGAGGGCCTTTAGCAGTCCTTGACGCTTTTGCAGGTGGAGGGGTAATGCAAAAGTATTTCTTGTTAGTTATCCCTTATCAAGAGTCAGACCGCGCCAAAGTTCTGTTAATGTACCAACACCACAAATGAGCATCTGCCCCAAACTTTTCACAATGTATCTTTTAGTTCCAACACTCCTTTTATGAAGAGTAAAATGAGTAGTTTGAAATATTCTATACATAGAAAGTCATGTTGCTGTCTTCATTTGTGGTATGTTGACACGGTTTTTGTGGGAATTGAGGTTTAATGATTAGGGGTGGTAGAGTTCATAGTTTGCCTCATTGCAATCTTTAAAAATTCAAGATTCTACCATGCAACCACTTTTGAGGAAAATGTGTCATGGAAAGGAGCAAGAACAATTTAGAATGGTCTGGAGGAAAAACTAACCTCTAAAGAGAGACAGAAATCAAGTGTATGCCTTTATGAATAGCATATATCCAGAAAGATTAGCAAGATTAGGGTTATTTAGTTTAGAGAAAAAATGGCTTCGGGGGGGGACATAATAAATATGTTTAAATACAGTATATTAAAGGTCAATATAGACATCTCTCCCATGATCTATTTATACCCAGGGCTGTATCTAGAACAAAGAAGCATCCTCTCCATGTTGAGGAAAGAAAGTTTCTACATAAACATAGAGAGGGATTCTTTACTGTAAGAGCAGTGAGACTGTGGAACTCTCTGCCAGAGGAACCTGTCATGGTGACTTCACTAACAGAGTTCAAAAAGAGTCTGGATGCATTTCTAAAGTGTAATAATATAACAAGTTATAGCGACTAGGATTCTGAAGAAGGGCCTGGATGCATTTCTAGAGTGTAATAATATAACAAGTTATAGTGACTAGGATTCTGGAGAAGGGTCGTTGATTCAGGGATTTATTCTGATTGACAGATTGGGAAGGAATTTTTTTCCCTAAAATTAGGACAATTGGCTTCTACCTCATGGAGGATTTTGCCTTCCTCTGGATCAACACTATAAAACAATAGGTTGAACTTAAAGGGGTTGTCTCGCTACAATGGTTGGGTTTTAATTAAAAGATCTTTAAAAAACAAGCAGCTTTGCAATATATGTTCATTACAAATGTCCTACTGATTTTGAGTTATTCCTGTTAGTAGTAGTGCATCAGCTCCTCAAATCTCTATAGCAGCTGACCTGTTGATCTTTATCTCACTGGCTGTCAGGTCTGATGACTCATCACCTTCTGAATACAGGTCAAAGCACAGAGCCCCTCCTGCACAGTATGCTTCTGTAGTGGAGGGAGGGGGAGGGCTCTGGCTTCTGTGTCTGTGTAGCTGGATTAACCCTGTGTGTGCCTGCTTCCTCCTGCTCTCTACACAGATTGAGGAGAGCAGAGGTGAGGCTGATCTGTAGTCAGAAAATGTGACAGCAGTGACCCTGTGTGTTACTATAATCATGATGTGTCTGTGGAGCTCTGACTATACTAATAGAACAGATCAGGGAGGCATGTGAACGCTTCATGCTCTGCTGTATTAGTGACACATCGTGATTATAGTAACACACTTCACAGCTGCCCTGTGTCTGTTCTGACAGGATTTGTTTGTTGTTGCTGGAGATGTGGAGATTTGGATGCTAAGCAGGGGGTATAGGAACACTTGCATCCCCCCATCTCTGCTTTTAGCAATCACAGCTTCACAGAACTCTCCACATTCACAGATCAGCCCTCTCTCTGCTGTCTCCGTGGAGCTGACAGTGCAGCTGATCCAGGAGCCTGCAACAGACCTAGGCAGGCACACACAGGGTTTACTCTGGCAGCAAACCCCCTCGCCCTGCTGTATAGAAGGAGAGCTGTCTGTGTGCTGAGGGGAGGGGGGAAGGGGGAGGAGAAGAGGCAGACAAGAAGCACGCCCCTGAATTCAAAAATGCTTTGCTGCCAGAAGCATTGAAGTGGGCTGAAAGATTGTAATGAGACAACTCCTTTAATGGACGGTTGTCTTTTTTTCTGTCTGTTTATGGAGGGCTCCCAGGATCGTTGAACTCCCAGAGTTTGAAGGTCCTACCCAGGCTGAGCTCATTGCTACTGGCCGTGCTGATGAAGAGGCCCAATAGTCCAAGCCACATCCTATTCACATGTAACCTGTTATTTTAAGTAAAAAAATGCTTTCTTCTTATGCCTGAATAAGATGGTTTCCCAAAGTCAGTTTTAGGCGAGTATTTCAAATCTGAATCCGCGAGGATTCCGACTTGAAATGCTTGTCGTGTAGGCTGACCGTAAGGGTTTTCCAACTGCAGCCATGTCCATATGTGTGACAGAGCTGAGGCAGAGAAAACCTGTGTCACATATAATGTACAGGTGAAATGCGTAGACAATGTAGGCTGCTTTCACACAGCGCAGTTTTGGTGCAGTTTTAACTGCGCTCCATTTAAACTGACTTTATTACCAGCAATAAAGTTGTCTAAATTGTTAAGAAAGGTGTTTCAAGTAATTATTCAATTACTGTGTTTGAAGTCTTGTGGAATACAAACACACTGATTACTCACTTTCCAAAGGGTGCTTTCACACAGTGCGTTTTTGGTGCGGTTTTTTTAATGCGTTTTTTGTGCCGGAAGGAACAGCAATTAATGCTGTACATTGCTGCACAAACATCGCAACAAAAATCACGATTTTACCGCGATTTTTGTGCAGCAATGTACAGCATTAATTGCTGTGCCTTCCTGCACAAAAAATGCATTAAAGAAACGCATCAAAAACGCACTGTGTGAAAGCACCCAAAGGGTTTAGATAAGTGAAGAAAGCCTGCTGGTAATAAAGGCAGTTTAATTGGACCGCAGTTAAAGCTGCACCAAAACTGCACTGTGTGAAAGCACCCTTAGCATTATTACAGCAGTGTCTGGTTCTGTGAGATGCCATGGGAAGGTTTTTTTTCTAAAGTTCAATTCAAATGCCTTCTTATTAAGAATAAGAAAGCTAACTAACATCATAATCACACAACCCATTTGCTGTATAAGTAACACTGTATCTTCAACTTCAGCATCCTGAGTATTATGCTAATGTTTTGTGAGACTTGAAGACAACCACTGTCTATGCAAATAGAATAGGGACAGGCTTGTGAAGGAAGATTTTATAAAATAACCTTTCAAGAACATTGCATATTTAGCCTTTAAAACACATTTCATACACATTTTCATTTGCCTATATTATGAAAGACATAACTTTGTTATTCAACTGTGCTTCATCAGGGCTGTTTTTTTCATAAGACGTGCTATATTCTTTGATGGTACCACATCTAGGTACCCATAGTCCATTGGTTTATTTTACATGGGTTATTACAAATGCATCAATACCAGTTACATATGCTTGAAACTTTCATCATTTTTCCACTGCATAGATATTGGTAATGGGAAAATGGATTTAGTTTACTTTTACATTTTTTAAATAAACTATTAGGCTATGTCTCCACTGCAATGAAATATGATCGTATTTTCGGCAGTTTTAGGATTCTAAAACCCCAAAAATATGATCGTTCAGGCAGCCCATAGCCTTTAATAGAAAAAAATGAACTGTAGTCTACACTGGTCGTTTTTCCTTTGCTCATCATTTGGCAACATGTTGTATAATTTGCCGGCACTTTGAGTTTTTTCATCGTCTTCCCATGCAATAAATTGTATGAGCTGATGGCAAAAAAACGAGAACCGACTGCAGTTTTTACGCAAAACGTGACAAAAGCCGCAGCCGTGCATCGGAAAAAAAGGTCAACTCTTGGCCGTTTTTTGTCTGATGTAGTGTAGACCTAGCCTTACACTTAGGGTATGTTCACATGGCATACTGCTCCACACACAGGCTCGTGCCATTATACGCCTTGGTTAGCGCTGTTGAAATTACGGACTTGCAAGCGCGTACTTTCAACACATAATGGCCCCGAGGCAGCTTTCTGCTTCCTTTTTGCTATTTCTCGGTGCATAAGCGCCTGAAAGAACTAACAGGTCACTTCTTTTTGCACTCATACATACAATCTTTTTACACTCATACATACGATCGTAAAATCATCGTCTGAACAATGACGATGACTTTACACAGCGCTTTTACGCAGTGCTGATTTTATTTTGCGGACGTGTTTCAGCGCAAATATGCCATATGAACATATTATATTATAGGTTTCATAATAGGACTTGATTGCGACCTTTTGTATTATAACCTGTCAGAGATTACTAAGAACCAGTCTGATATTTCGTGTTAGGCAAATATACAAGGCGGAACGAAGAGGCCTTTGTTAGGCACAGCTACCATAAATAAACATTTTTACACCATGACAGCATCCTGAGGGTGCTAAATGGGCATTAAAGGGAGCCCCCTTCCTTTTATTAACCTAGATCACCGGTATCAAACTCAAGGTTCAAGAGCTAAATCGGACTCACCACACTCTTTCATGTAGCTCCCGAGAGCTTAGATACAGCTGGTGGGCAACTCACAGACAGTGGCACAGCTCTGACAACCCTACCAAGGCACCTAGCCATCCTCCAATTGCCCTTTGAGGGCAACCACAAGGCTGTCGTGGTCCACAGTGAAAATTAATTTGACACCCCTGACCCTAGACGCTGCAATACTTAGATACTTTTAAACTATAGCATCTAAGAAATTACATGGCTGAAATTAGAGTGGGGTATCAGTTTCATATTACAATTACTGCATACATTTCCATTGCTGCCATGGCTTTAACTGTATGGTGCAGGAGAGCAAGGGTTAATTACCACACAGGGCATAAAAATTAAGAAAAATATTGTGAAAAATAGGAAGAATGGGTATTAATTTAATAGAAACTGTGAGAACCTGACAAGTTCTATACAAATAAAATGACAAAAAAATGCTAAAATTTCTCTGAACAAATAACTTCTGGGTTGTGGAAAAGGAAGTACATTGTCAAGTACATTTCATGAGTGTTAACAGTTAGATAATAAAAAAAACATTTTTTTTTTAAATTGTAAAAAGGCTGCTCCCATTTATTTAAATGTACAAGGAAGAAGACTGAGTGCTAGTAACTCCTTTTGTTGAGTCTGTAGTCTGTAATGTCTTTTAATACGGCTGTCCACAAAGAATGATCATTTGTAAGGCGGCAATCAAAGAATTTTAACACATCAGTCATCATGAGTAATATGTGTGAATTGGTAGATGATCCATAAAGTGTCTTTGAGTAGTTCAATTTGTTCTGTGTGGAAACCATATCATGTTTCATTGTTCCAATTGCAGCTTTTCTATGCCCCATGGAATTGGCTTTAGCACGTTGTCTGTGAACATTTGCATTGTGTGCCAATGCTGCAAGTTTAACTCGAGCTTCTAATACATCCATTTTTAAATGAACCTTTTTGGGCCTGTATTTGGATACAAAATGATGATATACCTCCATTTCTCCAGTATGCAAAAACTGAGAGAGATGTTCAAGGTCTTTTAGGACTTTGGGATTCATTACCACATCATACAATGCGAGATACGCCTGGGAGTTTTCATTAATCCAGGGTCGACAATGGCGCTCTAGTTTTGTTAATGGCCTATGTGCACATGCATGGTACATTTCACCATAGTCCCATTCATGCCGATCAGTAACATGCATGAGCAAAGACTTCCACATTTCACAAAGCAACCCAACATTTCCATTGCTGGCCCCCGAACACCACAACAAGTGTTTCTTTATGCTAGGAATCCAGTCTGCAATAACAGAACAATTTTCCTTCTTGCTTGCAGCTATAAGTCGTGTTTCTACACTTTTTGTATATTGCCAAGCATCATACTCATGCTGGATCCTATAGTACTGCTCACAAGTCTTTCTTATTTTTAGATGATAGTCTGTAGCAACAGATGCCACCTCAAACCGGTCCCGTAATATCCTGTTTAAGCACCTTACAAATGCTTTTCTTTTTAAAGCTATACAAGAATTCTCTTTAGTTCCCTGAATAGTTTCAAAGTCAACAATTCTCTTGGTTGCAGCATCAAGAAAAGTATATACTGCATACTTGAAACCATTCTCATAAGTACTGCATTGTCCACTACCTGCAAGATACAATCGTGTACCTAAAGAAGCTGCATTGAGTCCCAGACGTTCCTGCTGCCAGTGAATGTTCAATGTGGGAAAAAGATATTTTTGTTGATATATGTCATATGAAGTGTGTGATATGAACTGGAGCCCCAATAACTGACACATCTCTTGTACTTTGTGAAAATTGGATCCACTAAATAATATAGCAGCTGAACTCAAAACATTTCCAAGAGCAACATCAGCTCTAGTAGGCTGACTGTGCCATAGATGAAAGGTGTGTCCTTTTCGACAGCGTCCAGTCACCGACAAGTGAGAGCCCAAAACATGTTTTTGTGTATGAATAACAGGAGCACTACAATCTCCATTTTTACATCTAACCTCTTGAAACAAAACGTCAAGGCATGACTCAAACACAATAAATTTGCGTTCTTTAACACATTTCTCATCAGCAGTTTCTTGACGCCTACAGCTTTCCCTGTCTGAACACATAGATAAATGAGGTGTGTGGTCCTGAGTTGCCATCGAGCAATGAGTGGAGTTCACGATGACTGGTTCTTTTGGCGGTATTGACTGTTGTGTCTTCAATCCATATATCATTGTGTTAGCTTCAGCGTTTACGTAGGAGCTAGCATTCACAGCTCGAGAATTTTTGGCAGTAGATCGAAGAGTGTGGTACACATGGTCATGCTCTATCTTCCAAGGCTGCCCTCCAACATTGAACTCAAATTCTGGCCACTGTGCACCTTTGTCCTCTTTACTTATATAGGGATCTGTCTGGGTGATGGCGTCCACCATGAAAGGAATATGTTGTGGAGGGGTATTGTCATTAAAAGCAGTCAAGGTAAGAGGAGCACTGAAAAGTGTGGGTACTGCATCCTGTCTCAGAGCTCTTCTTTTACTATGTCCTGGAGCATAGCATTCTGACACAAAGTGGTCAGAACAAATTCGAAAAGAGCTATTGTTCTTTTTATAAAAAATGTTCTCAGACAAAGCATCAATGTTTCCAAAATACTGATGGTTATTTTTTTCAATACTTCGGAGCCACAACTTTATTCTGGAGAGACTAGATGGAAATGCGTGCATTATGACTCCTTCCTCATTGCAATTTTTCTTTGTAGTTTTATGAATACAGCCACTGACGATACAAGACGGCATGACTGAATCTGACAAGCAAAAAGGGAAAATAAAGTAAAAAATTATCAACATTATCAACAACAACACACAATTTATGAACAATATCTTTAGCTTTATCAAATTTTTGCTGCTGTGGCCTGTTCCATCTCTTTGCTAAGACCTTATCCACTAAATGTTCGACAAATTTTCCCAACATAAATTTTCAGAAACTGATAAATTATAGAGAGCTTTGTTAGGCTGCGTCCCCATGGTCGATGACAAATACTGGTCGGATTTTGGAACCTTAATACACATGGTGTGACTGCCCACATCTCTGACTTTCTTCACCAGCCAGAGTCAGTATGACTTTTAAACACAATGTGCTAGTTAGGCTCATTTCACATTATGTTAGTTACTATTTTGAAGTTTTTGTCAGAGTACCACAATGCACCCGCAGCAGCTCCATAGAGATTAATAGAGCAAACGTAGTCCTATGTTGGATATGTTTGCTCTATTTCCTGCTGGTATACACATTTCTTGCAGGACTCAGCAGTACCACCCTTAAATCGGTCACTATTGTCCATTCTGGTTAGCACAAGCTTCTTTGTTGCCCGTATGTTGTGTAGACCTGTTAAACATAGTTGAGTCACATTATTAACCTACTTTTGATGTCAGCAGTGCATAGCGCATGAAGAAAATCTTGTCATGAGCTGGCTTGGTGGATGTATAAGAAGTGTGATAGGTATTCTGCACACATATCCAGCGTTACTGTGATGGGTAAAAGAAGAGATTTATCATAGTTGCAGAAAGTAATGGTTATTAGCTTTTGGGCCAAAGATGGCAGTATTTCTGGAACTTCTGTGTTGGTGAACTGTTTATGTAGTAAAAGTGCATAGTTGGTGGCCAAACAGAATAAGCAACATGAGAACTGCATAGTACCAACTGATATGGAAATGTTGACTAGAAAGGAGCACAAAGCAGACCAATATGCTACAATGGAGCAGCTCACCACCTGAATGTGTCTAAAATAGCACACATCAGAAACTAAACAAACTGCAACCATTGCTTGAAGAACACAAGGTGGTGGTGGCAGTGTTATGGTTTGGGGAATGTTTTTATGGCATGTTTTTATGTTTTCCATGTGAAAGGCACTCTCATTCGCTTTGGGTATGAATCCATTCTTGAGGATCATGTACACCCATACATGATCTACAAGGATGTAAAACTAAACCAGCAATGTGTATGTCAGGTACCCTGGGACCTGGATAGAAAGACAGGGGAAGACAGACAGTGTGAGCTGTAGTGTTAGGCCCCCCAAAACTGACTCTGCCTACTTGCCAACTTGACCCTAAGAGGTAATCTATAACTGGGCAACGTTCCCTTCACTAGGAAAGTGAAACACAGGACAAGACAAAACAAACACAAAGGAATAGTCAGGAAGATACAGGTCAAACCAGAGATAGCAACATGATACAAAAACAGCAAAACAGGCAAAAATGGAGGTCAAAAAGTCAGGCAAGGAGGTCAGCAATCTAAGAAATATAATCCAATACAAACCGCCACCTCAAGCTACAAGAGACTATTGCAAGTAACGCAAGCAATGTCCAAGAGCACGAGTCTTCTTATGGGATGCCAGAGTCGAGGTCCAGGAGATGAATTGCAAAGGCAACTATCACCACTCAGTCTAAGCTATCTACAGCCCAGCACTAGGGCTAGCAGAAATAATCAGATGGGTGGGGTGGAGAACCTGTCAATCACCACACAGTCAATACTGGTATCAGAGTTCAGACTAGTACAAAGAAACACACATTGCAGGCACAGAATCATGGGCAAAAGCGCAGTCTCTGCCGCGCTCCATGGGCAGAGGACTCTGCTGAGGCCTGAACAGACCCAGTTATTACAGTGTAATTGTATTTAATTGTACAAATATTAATATTTGTAATATTTTCTCCCTGTTGGGTGCAGTGAGGGCAGTACGTTTTAGCCTCCAGAGCGGAACTTTTCCTGGATGTTGACAGGAGGAAAGTATCTGGAACCTAAAGTGCAGTGAACCTCCTCTCATTCACAACAGTACACATGGACATACGTGCACTTGCTGTGCAGCAGATGTCACTGGTAGTGTTTGCAGGTGTTGAACGCTTGCTGGCCGGGCCCTTTATCTGCTGCCCTCCAGCGCTCACTGCTGGTGGCCAGGAACTATGAGACTGACAAAGCCAAGAAGGGGGCTGCACCGCACTGTATGGAGGTGGCAGGGCACAAGATCACGTGATTATGGGTAGCGGCCATCTAGCATTGACAGAAATGAGGCAGGAGATGTATGAGAGGCTGCAGGGGCTGCACTGTGTGGCGTAAGGAGGGGGCGATAAGATAAGTCACATGATTGTGGTAAGTGGCACCTAGTAATGAGAGAAAGGAGGTGAGATAAGCTGTGGCAGGCTGCAGGCACCGCAAGGAGGGTGTGGGTGCGATCAGTCATGTGACTGTGGACAGCTGCAGCCTAGTACTAAAAGGAGGTGGGATATAAAAGGTGACAGCCTGCAGGGGCTGCGCTGTGTATTTTATAGAGGGGACAGGAAACAAAGTCATGTGATTCCGTGTAACAACCTCGGTATAAGTGGGTAGAAAGCAAATATTTTATTTTGTACAGATGTGTCAATATAAAGAGCCATATACAACGCATCAGTAGTGCGATGTCACAAAATTGACCTAGATTACTGCACAAATAAATCTCACATTACAAATGTCAAGTGATATATTGATATCAATTAGCTCGACATTTCAGCAGGGAGCCTTTGTCAAGAGACCTCTAGGGAAGAACATAATACAAAAGGTCAAATACAGTGTAGTGAGAAAACTGGAAAAAGTATGTAAGTATCTGGAAATACATAAGAATAAAAAGAGAGAATCAGAAACAGAAGGAGAGAAGGTAGAACAAGGGAAAAAGTATCGAAGTAATGATAGTAGTATATAGAAACTAGCTAGTATGGGAAAAGGGGAGTAGAGTATAAGGAGAAAGGAGGGGAATTGAAGAAGGACAGAATCCAAAGAGATAAGGAGACCGAAATACATGTGGATATGAGTATGAGCGGGGATGAAGATATATGCAGAAAAGTATTTGTCTCGGCACTAAAGGAGAAGAGAGCATATGGGATATGTACAAAAAGGTGACGACAGAAAAGAAAAAGGGTGAAGGGCGATATAAGTAAATAACCTGGTGGTAAGGGCAGGAGGAGAGATGCTAGCGGCCAAACAGGTAGATAGTAGATATGCCAAAGAGGGAGGCTGGATAAAAGTAAATGAATATAAGACATATGATGATAAGGATAAGTAGTAAGGTGCCTGAGGAGGAGAAGTAACTTACCTGGGTATAGACCGGTTGCAGGAGCAGAGAGTGAGATGTGTGAATAAATTAGGGAACGCTGGCAAGTGCAGTATGCTGCAGGAAGCCGGAAGTGTATAAACCAGGCTTCCCGCGCACGTGCAATAACAAGAGAAGAGACAGAATGGGCAGGAAGGGCAAAGCCGGTGCATGCTCTGTAGAGCATAGTGCTGAACAAAGTGTGACACACCAATAAGGAGTAGAGGAATGCAGACAAGGGAGTGAGGGAAAATAGTATGAGAGGGGAAGACAGAAAGTGATTGGACTAAAGAGAGGAGAATAAGATAGCAGCCACTACTAGCACTAAAAAACAATCAAAAGGCACATAGGAACTATTAGAAAAGCATTTCTGCTACTTTGAATACATGAAAATATGAGGTTCTTAGTGTACATTTGTGATCAAAAGTGTAATAGGCCCACCGCCAATTGACAAGGCGACCTCAATACAGGTGGGAACCTATGGTACATTTTACCTCTTTTGGTGCCTTGTGGAGGTCTGAACAGGCACCAAAAGAGGTAATATATAGCGTAGGTTCCCACCTATATTGAGGTCGCCTTGTCACTGTCACGGACGCCTCTGCGACCACTGTCCCGGGTCACAGGCACGCCCGTGCTCCTGCTTCCAGCGGAGCCCCGTCCCGCACTTCGGGTTCGGGGTCCGCTCGTGTTGCTACCCCCTCCGGCGTTCACAGGGGGCTCCTGCTCTGTCTGGCTCTGGTCCCCGGCGTGTAGCTCCGCCCCTAGGGGCGTGCGCACGCGCCGGAAATTTGAATTTAAAGGGGCAGCGCGCCGGTAATTGGTTCATTGCCGGGCACTGCTCCTATTTAGTCCGGCCACTTCCTGCCGGATCCTTGGTGTATATTCCATGGTGAAAGTGTTCCAGAGCGTTACTGTCTTGCCTTACCGTGTACCGACTCCCTGCTTACGTTTACTATGTACGAACCTTGCCGCCTGCCCTGACCTCCTGCTTGTCTACTGTCTACGAACCAGAGTCGCCTGTCCTGACCTCCTGCCTGTCTACGACCACGAGCCTGCCTGCCGTTACTGTACCTCGCACTCTTGGCCGCCACCGCAGGCAAGCCCCGCCAGTGATAGTGACCGGGTGGAAACCCGCCGCAGCAAGACCATCCCGCTTTGCGGCGGGCTCTGGTGAATACCGGGTCCCACTTAGATTCCACTCCCTGGTGTGGGCTTACGCCATCGCCTGTGGTGGTCCTGTGGATCCACCTCCAGACCGTAACAGTCACTTGGGCTTCAGAACTATTACTAGTTTTCCAAAGAGTCATGATTTCAACATACGATGGTCGTCACAGAACCAGTAAATATCGTATGTTGAGGGACCACTGTAATGTAACTATTACATGATGTACCAAAGTGCTTCATAGTGTGGCGCAATTTACTATATATTCAAAGCACATTATTAACGCTGCTCCAGTATCCTTAGATTTTGGCTAGGTTCTCATCACATTAAGGATGCATGTTCGGTGTACTTGGGGGAAGCTCCTTGCATACATGCTAAACATGTCCGTTTTCTTACAAGGTAATAGTGGGACAGATGTCGGTAAAGGGGTATAGAGCATACTTGGGCGGGTCACTCCCGGTAATGGGGGCCTTTTCTTACCCCCCCGGATGGGTTGCTTAGCTTCCCACAGCTGAGGAGCTGCCGGAGGTTCTTTGCATAAGCGTCTCTTGATGCTGCCCTGAAGCCACTGTCCTCTGCTGCCGCCGGCAGTGCTTTGGTAGCTTCATAGGAAGCTACGAGAGCAGCAAGCTCCGGAGAGCACTGCTGGGAAGCGAAGCTCCGCCCCCTCTCCCGAGCAGAGCAGCATAAAGAGCCAGGATGCTGGCAGAAGAACAGGTGAGTGCACTATAGTTGTTTGTGTGGGGAGAAGGTTGTGAGTGTGTGCGGGGGAAAGGTGTGTGCGTGTAGTGACTGAGTGTGTGTGGGTGATTGTGTGGGGGATGGGTGTGTGTATTTCAGTCATACATGCCAGCCCTTCTGGGTTGGGCGGGACCCTCCCGCACATGGGCCAGTGAAATCTCCTGCCGCCAGAAGGCAGCGGGGGCTCTTTAGCTGAAAGTGGCACCGAAGCAGAGTCAGGACGCTGCTCCGGCATCCCAGCGGGAAGGTGGTGGCCTCTGCACAGTATAAAAGTTAAGGCGGGCAGCGCGCACGGCCTTTTCAGGACGTGTGTGCTGCCCTAAAGCAGGTCCGGACAAGTCAGATAGTAAGTATTCACTTACCAGTCCCTGCTCCTGCTGGCGGCTCCCTCACTCCTCCTTGGCACCTCTCTTCAGTCTTTCTTTTCTGTCTGGTATTGGCGCTGCTCAATCACAGCTGGGTCTCATGGTGTTACCCTGTGACAGAGCAGCGCTGGTGCTGTACAGAGAAAGACTGAAGAGAGGTGCCAGGAGCCAAGGATGAGCGGGAGAGCCGGCAGCAGGAGCGGGGACCGATAAGTAGCAGTGAGCAGTCAGTAAGCCCCCAGGGTGTGGAGGCCGGCTGGAAGGTCAGCAGCACTGAGCAGCGGCAGCCACAGATGCTGCTCACAGACATGTGCAGATGGAGAGGCAGCTGTGGAGAGCTGTGGCTTGTCAGTGTCAGTGTTGTGCAGCGCACTGGTGTGGATGTGGTGCTGCTTGAGAATCCAAGCAGCGCCGCATCCACACCAGTGCACTCCACAACACGAACAAAGACAAGCCACAGCGCCGCATAGCCACCGCCCCTCCATGCACACCTGTCTGTGAACAATGAAAAAAATAAGATCTCAAACCGATAGCTGCAGCCTGATACCATCAGAGTGGGAAGGTCCATTAACACTGGTCCCTTCCCACTCTAAAAATACCAGCCCACCGCCGCTCTAGAAGCAGACCATCACATTAGAGGGTCTGTTCCTGACGGTTACCGGCTCTTCCCAGTACCCATGGTGAGTTAGGCACTGGGGCAATAGTGACACAGGGTTAATGTCAGCCTTGGAGTGACAAAGACTACTGCTGGCTGACGCCAAGCCCGAGTGCTAGCAATTAGTCTCCACTAAAACTGGAATTAAATGGGAAACAAAAACACACCCATGTGGAGTTTGTACAGAGGTGGCTACAGGTAGGGAAGTGCTGAAAAAAATATATTTCTAAGATGTTTGTGTGGTACATTTTGCAGGGATGAGTCGTGTTCGGAAGAAGTCATCTGGAAAGGCTGGAGAAGAAAAAGGAAAGATAACAATTCCAATCACAGGAGATGTCTCCAGTGAGTCCCTAGATGTTACTGCACTGTAGTCACTTAAACATCTGCAGAGCCTGTGTACACTGGTATATACCATTGTATAATCACTGTATGGCAGAAATATTGATTGTATATAATGATTTAGGTTCAGGCACAGTTTGGCTGTATCTCCCAGATCTTCTGGATGCTGAAAAGGCTATTCAACCTCCAGGAAAGCTGGGTGACCCTAATTTAGCTTTCTTCCAGAGTCGTTACACAGTGAGGTGGAGTGCGTGTGGCTTTTTGAAGGGGGTGTGGCCGCACCTTCAAATCTCCCGCTTTCCCACTTTCAGAAGTTGGCAAGTATGGTATAGAGCAGCCTTACTTGCTGAGGTCACTATGTATGCAGTAGGTAACAACTGTTTTAATCACGGTTGGGGCCTGCTACTAGCAGCCGGGATTGGAGATGGCTCTGATCCTGGCATTTTAACCCTTTAAATGCAGTGGCAAACACGTCCGCAGTATCTAAGGTATTGAGGAATAGTGATTTATGCTCGATTTGCCACCTGAGTGAGTGGTGAGTGCAAATAAGACTGAGTGAATATAAATCAACTCCATTACATCGGCCTCCAAGTCACGTGCTCGTAAATGTGTACATGACAGTGCCGCAGTTCAAATTTAAAGGGGTTTTATCGTTACAAAGATCATGTCACGATTAGGGGGACAGACAAAAAAAGCACTTTTGTAATTGGGTTGCTATACCTCAGACACTAGGTTTTGCAGATATCAGCTTTCTCTGTAATCTGTATTCTGTTTCTGCTGTTGCTCTGTTGCTGGTCGGAACGCCCCCTGGTCGATTCCCTAGACACGCCCCCTGCACTGTGATTGGCTGGCTGACATTTCATTCAGCCTGTTGGGATATGCCCCTAGACAGGAAACGCCCCGGCCACGCCCCCTGCGCTGTGATTGGCTGCCTGCACACTCTGGGCGACATGTATGAATCTCACCGGGTCGGGGCGCACCTTTCCGCCAGTTTTGCGGCGGAATCTGCGCCTGATTTATGTCGGGGCCGGGGCGCGCTCATACATAGCATGTAAAGTCCGCCGCGCCTCGCCAGTGTGTTAGGCGCAGTGCGGGACTTAGGCGCAGTGCGGCGCTGCGCCTATGATTCGGCGCCGGAGGTAGTGCGGTCATACATGCGGGGAAAAGTCCGCCGCGCCTGGCCAGTGTGTGGGGCGCAGTGCGGGGACCGAGGCGCAGTGCGGCGCTGCGCCTAAGATTCGCCGTCCGAGGCGGTGCGCTCGTACATGCGGGCAAAAGTTCCCTGCGCCTCGCCAGTGTGTGTGGGGCACAGTGCGGGGACATGGGCGCCGTGCGGGACTGCGCCGAAAAACAGTTCCGATGCGAGACAGGCTGGAACAGCGAGAAATCATTCCAGATGTCGGTGCGGAGTATGAATCAAAAATCGCCTTTATAAAGGCGTTAAACATTCTCAGGAAAAGAGCTGAAACCTAAAAAATAAAAAATACATAAAACAAAATCACTTTCCAATATCCTAATTCAAGAATTAGGATATTGGAAATTGCCGGGAAATACAGTAATTCAAATTCAGAAAGCTATTCTGATTGGTCGGCATAAACCGGCCAATCAGAATAGGAGCGACAGTGAACCATTAAAACCTATGGGGAAGTTTAGACCAATCAGAATCCACGGCGGGACAGTTCAAATACTGTAAAAATGCTGAAAAGAGGTGATTGGCTGAGCTAGCGGGGGCTCGGCTAGCTCAGCCAATCAGAATAGGAGCGACAGAGACCCATTAAAACCTATGGAGAATTATTGACGAATCAGAATAGGAGCGACAAAGACCCATTCTAGTCTATGGAGAAGTCTAGACCAATCAGAATCCACGGCGGGATAATTCACAATACAGTAAAAAGACAGAAAAGAGCTGATTGGCTGAGCTAGCGAGGGCTTGGCTATCCCAGCCAATCAGAGCGCGAGCTACTTCTCCCATTGTAGTCTATGGAGAGATGGGCGCTCTGAAATCTCGGCGCTCAGCGCCGTGCGGCATGAAGTATTAATAAAAAAATTATTTTTATTAAATGTAAAACATTATCAGATAAAGAGCCGAACCCTTGTTTACAAATAAAGCAGTTAAAATCCCGAACAACGCGTTTTGTCGCCGAGACCGGCACTACATAGGGAATTGCAATAGAGAGAATTGCCGGGAAATACAGTAATTCAAATTGTTTAAGCTCTTCTCATTGGTCGGCATAAACCAGCCAATCAGAATAGGAGCGACAATGTCCCATTATAAACTATGGAGGAGAAGTGACCAATCAGAATAGGAGCGACAATGTCCCATTATATCCTATGGAGAAAAATTGACCAATCATATTCAAAGGCGGGACAGTTCAAAATACAGTAAAAACGCGGAAACAAGCTGATTGGTTTAATCGGCGGGGGCTCGTCCAGCTTAGCCACTCAGAGCGCGAGCTACTTTCTCATAGAGTTCTATGGGGAAAAGAAATTCTGAGCGCGCTCTGTGATTGGCTAAGTTTAAAAGAGGCGCCGTTGTTTGGACCAATGGGAGAGCGAGCGACGCTCCTATGGGTTTTCGAATGCAATCAGAAATCAAACTGTACATGGCCGAAATCAAATTATAACACTATAGAAGTTGTCCCGATGTGTATATAAAACGAATACTAATATGGGTGTAAAGAAAAAAAAATTAAATCAATAAAATCAGGTTTATTTCTTTATTTTCGTTAGCCAAGGATCAATAGTATGGGTGCAACGAAAATAAAGAAATAAACATGATTTTATTGATTTAATATTTTTTTTCGTTACCCCCATATTATCATTCGTTTATATACACATCAGTAACAAACTTCTGTAGTGTTATAATTTGATTTCTGCCATGTACAGTTTTATCTCAGATTGCATTAGAAAACCCATAGGAGCGTCGCTCGCTCTCCCATTGGTCCAATTAACGGCGCCTCTTTTAACTTAGCCAATCACAGAGCGCGCTCAGAATTTTCTTTTCCCCATAGAACTCTATGAGAAAGTAGCTCGCGCTCTGATTGGCTAAGCTGGACGAGCCCCCGCCGCTTCAACCAATCAGCTCATTTCTGCATTTTTACTGTATTTTGAACTGTCCCACCTTTGAATATGATTGGTCAATTTTTCTCCATAGGATATAATGGGACATTGTCGCTCCTATTCTGATTGGTCAATTCTCCTCCATAGGTTATAATGGGACATTGTCGCTCCTATTCTGATTGGCTGGTTTATGCCGACCAATGAGAATAGCTTAAACAATTTGAATTACTGTATTTCCCGGCGATTCTCTCTATTGCAATTCCCTATGTAGCGCCGGTCTCGGCGACAAACGCGTTGTTCGGGATTTTAACTCCTTTATTTGTAAATAAGGGTTCGGCTCTTTATCTGATAATGTTTTACATTTAATAAAACTAATTTTTTTATTAATACCTCATGCCGCACGGCGCTGAGCGCCGAGATTTCAGAGCTCTCTGATTGGCTGGGATAGCCAAGCCCCCGCTAGCTCAGCCAATCAGCTCTTTTCTGTATTTTTACTGTATTTTGAACTGTCCCGCCTTTGATTTTGATTGGTCCAAACTTCTCCATAGGATATAATGGGACTTTGTCGCTCCTATTCTGATTGGTCAATAGTTCTCCATAGGTTTTAATGGGTCTCTGTCGCTCCTATTCTGATTGGCTGAGCTAGCCAAGTCCCCGCTAGCTTAACCAATCAGCTCTTTTCAGCATTTTTACTGTATTTTGAACTGTCCCGCCGTGGATTCTAATTGGTCTAAACTTCTCCATAGGATATAATGGGACTTTGTCGCTCCTATTCTGATTGGCTGAGCTAGCCAAGCCCCCGCTAGCTCAGCCAAACAGCTTTTTTCACCATTTTTACTGTATTTTGAACTGTCCCGCCATGGATTCTGATTGGTCAATCCTTCCCCATAGGTTTTAATGGTTTACTGTTGCTCCTATTCTGATTGGCCGGTTTATGCCGACCAATGAGAATAGGTTTCAAAATTTGAATTACTGTATTTCCTGGCAATTTACAATATCATAATTCTTGATATTGCACCGTTCTAAAGTTTTGGAAAGTGATTTTTTTTTATTATGTTTATTTTTGAGGTTCAGCTCTTTTCTGACACTGTTTTCCGCCTTTATAAAGGCGATTTTTTCGGAATCATACTCCTGCTGCACGGAGCGGAGCGCCGAGATTTGTGTAGCGATCTTCTATCTGCTTCCTCGCATGTTCCGATCCTGCTTCACTTCGCCTCTGCCGGAGCATTTAGACCAAAATAAACCAGGTCTGCCTGTCGGAGCTGCCGAGCGCTGCATTGCGCCTCGCTTTGCCGACTCGCCATCGTACATGCCTCGGAGTATACGAGCGCGCCGCGTCCCGCCCCGGAACGCCTACCCCGCACCCACACCGCGCCCACTGCCCGCCCCTTCATGCGGGGCGCAGCTGAAAGTGGCGAACACTGCGCCTAACACCGCATCCCTGCGTCCGACAGCGGGATTCGGGCTGGGAGGCGCAGTATACGCCAAAAAACAGGCGTAAAGCCCGTTCATACATGTCGCCCTCTGTGTTTACTCCACTCTAAGCTGTTAAAATTTATAGTGAAACCAAGGTCTGCTGGCTTTATGTACATCTCCCAGCTCTATGGTGATGATCTGGGCAATGACAGGCTGTTTAAAGGGCTTTTGAGAAGAGGTTGTTTAACCTCCTCACAGGTCCAGTCCTTATGCTGCTACTTTGAAAAGAGGGCGTTCTGTTCCTCAGGGCTAATGCAAGCCTTGCCTCCTTATGATGTCATCATTTGTAGTGTATAACATAAGGATGCGACACTGTGTCTGCATAAGCTGCTTGTATAGTGCAGTGCTTAGCTTATCCACTCTGCAAGATAAAGGTTAGGAGTTCAATTCCCATCAGTATTTTTCTTTTTTTTTTCTTTTATAAATTGTACACATGTAAAGATATGAAAATATATGTGTAGACATCTATAATTTTATTCATATACACACACAAAGCTCCCCTATATAGTGTCCCATTGTCACAGTACATGAAAAAACTTTGAGACTCTCGGTTCACATATTTTGATCAAAAGATGCTTAAGCTGCCCACGACTTTCAACGTGATCTCAAATCGGGCAGTCCTATCCTATCTTTACCTCTCAATCGAGCCAATCAGGCCTCCCGCTGGGTCAACCGACCTCCATTATTCAGAGAGAAAAAATAAAAAACACCCAACCTGCAAGCTGCCCTTCTTATGACAGCCTGTGAGAGTGGGCGGGGACAGAAACACAAAATGGAAGCACCCTTTCCTTCCCATATAGGTTAAAATGTTTAAGCTGTCCACTCTCACTGGCTGTCATAAGAAGGGCAGCTTGCAGGTTGGGTGTTTTTTATTTTTTCTCTCTGAATAATGGAGGTCGGTTGACCCAGCGGGAGGCCTGATTGGCTCGATTGAGAGGTAAAGATAGGATAGGACTGCCCGATTTGAGATCACGTTGAAAGTCGTGGGCAGCTTAAGCATCTTTTGATCAAAATATGTGAACCGAGAGTCTCAAAGTTTTTTCATGTATGATAGATAGCATAAATGCTTCTTTAGGGATTTCCACGTAGTGTATTGCCCCATTGTCACAGTAGTCACACCAAGCACTTCCAACATATGTGATACAATGCATATATTCTGGGGGATGAGACATGATATAGGGGAGCTATGTATGTGTATATATATCATCATAGAGATTGACATATATGTATATTTTAGGTCTCTCTACATATGTGTAGAATTTAGGGGGGAAAAAAATATACTCTGTGAGGGGACTAGAACTCCAAACCCCTTCGTTGTAAAAGCAATTCTCTATCACTGCTCTACCACTGCACCAACAGCCAAAGTTGGTAACAAGCTGAGCAGGGCCTTCTCTCAAAGCTGATTGCTTCTACCCCCATTGTTTTCACTCACATGTCACTGACAGGAAGCAGAGATCTTTACTTGAAGCTGACATTTGTCCTTGTAGTTGAGTAAAGGTCTCTGCCTGTTGTCAGTAAAATTTTGGGTGAACACCACTAAAAGTTAAAGCTGCTGGCTTTCAGTGTAATTGTGTGTAATCAAGACATATGACAGGTGCTTGCTGGTTTTTGGGAGCCTCAAGGCTGCAGAAATAAGAAGAAATGCAAGAGGCTACAGAGCTGTTATACCAGACAAACCTTCTGCATCCCCCTGCTTCATACAAAATGATGATGTCACATTCTTCAGTTGAGGTAGACATGCCTCGTGGGGGGGAAGAGCCCACGCTGCTGACGAGGGAGACATGCCCCTGGATTTCAAACTCAATCTGAGAAAATTAGCTGAACAGCCCAAACAGCTCAAATGATAACACCCCTTTAAGAAATAGAGAATGTTTGTATTTTTTTAAAGGTATTAAAACATAACGCAAACCCTACATATTTGGTATTGCTGGAATTGTATCAGCCTGCAGAATACATGGCCCAGTAAATAAAGTGGTGTCACACACCTTAGAGGTTGTCTGGGTGCTCAGTAGGAGGCCAAATGGCTATAGTCCGATGTGTAGATAATCCACAGTACTCCTTTGGTAGTAGTAGTAAATTAGATTTCTTAAATCACAAACATGTAATACAGAATATTATCAGTTCTCCATTAGATGTAGTGTGCATAACTGTAGTATAGGTATTCCTACAGTCCGACGTTGCCACTATGATAGGCCTTCATCAAGGACGTATGCAGTGTGAGGTGAGGAGCCGAGCCGAGCGGTGGAGAGTGCACTGCACTGTTTGACTGATTACTAAGGAGTACAGAGGACAGGAGTACAATGACAGCATCTGGGGTTGAACACTCGTTCAGCAGTGAGTGTGTGCGATTACTAGGCAGGAAATAGACTGACAGTAGCTGTTTGAGAGGAGAGGTGATGTCTGAGCATGTGCAGACAGGACTGAGGAGCAGTCATCACTGGTCGTATCCCCTAGAGACAAGCTGTACACTACGGATCACTAAGGCAGCAGCTAAAACAAAAATGGTACAGAATTTTAATAATAATGAATGGTGAAAATGCTTATTATTTAATTTGCAAGCTTCCCATATCAATTTTACTTTATGGTTAAGCCCCTTAAAGTATGATTTCCCCTTGAGATACATGCATATTTTACTTTATTTACATGATTTGTATCTGGCTTTAGGATGTGTTTCCTCATGTACAGTATTTTTACAATGTGTAAAACATTTCAGAAATTTGAGGGACATCTACCATGTTCTTGGTTCATTTTACTATGTTTTAGAAGATAGATTAGCTCCATTCACAAAAAAATACACTGTGTAATGGCAGAAATCCAAGGGATATCTTTTGATAGCTGCCATTTATTTTACTTGTTGAATGCTTTAAAATGTAGATTAGCCCAATTTTTTTTACATATAGAACTACGCTGTGTGAGCATAGCTGTCCATGGACGTATCTTAGAATTTTTCATCAGTATTTCGAAAAAAGGATTGCATCAAAAACAAGCGAAGTATTTATGTATAAAATTTATGTATACTTTCAGCAGCCTGTTTTCTTATTTTTTACTACATTTTAATGCATATCGGGAAGCCTTTGTTTAAACAGCAAACAAAAGCCATGCCCAGAGCATTTGAAAAACACAACCACAGACACAAGAAAACACATTAACCCCTTCCTGACAGTCCATCTTAATAATATGGCTCTTCGTTTTTTTCCTCCCGCCTTTTTAAGTTTTATTTTTCCATCTATATAGCAGAAGGGTGTGTAAAGATACTTCCTGTCTGGGGCAGGATGTGATAGAAGCCTAAACATGGTGGTTATGGAAGCCTTCATTAGGCTTCCAGTTGTCATGTTAAGGGATCAGCACCCTGCGATCTGCTTAGCACCTTTTTCTCATTCATTTAGACGCCATGGCCATGATCACCGTGGCATCTAAAAGGTTGAACAGCAGGGAACGGAGCCAGCTCCATCCCTTGCTCTAAGGGTATGTTTACACAGCGTTTTTTTAAGTATAAATTTATGCTTCCAAATCAGCTTCAAAAAACGCCCAATTAGAGGCATATTTTGAAACTTGAAAATTCATAATAATGATAATCTTTATTTATATTTTCTATACCTTTTAAAATCACTTCTGACTTCAAAGCATTGTTATTTTGTCCAAAAAACATTGTGTCTGAATCCAACTTAACGGTAGCTTCACATGTGGCAGTTTTGCAAACAATGCTACTAATCAAAAACTGCAGCAGAAAGATGTTAACTAAGGGGATGTTCACACGGCGGATTTGGGCGCGGGTTTGGCCGCGGGTTTCAGCGTGGTTGCCGCGGCCAAAACCTCAACCAAAGCCGCGCCCAGACGCCCCCAGTTCATAACATGGTTCCTATGGGAAACCGCGTTACTATTCACACGGCGCGGTTTTCGCCATGGCTTTGCCGCGCATGTGAGAGAAGTCTCCTGTCAATTCTGACAGCGAGTCTTTAGCACGGTGGCCGCGCGGTGTCACTGCGGGTTTCGCCGCGGGTGGTGCACGTCTGGGCCGCGATTCTCGGTGCGGTTTTTTGCCCTGCCCCACCTGCGCCGCGACCGCGCCGATAACCTCGCCTCGATCGCGCTGCAAAACCGCGTCAGGAGACGCGAGTTTGAGGCGAGGTTTGGACGAGGTTTTGGCTGCGGCAACCACGCCGAAACCCGCGGCATAATCCGCCGTGTGAACCATGCCTAAGAGTCACTAGGCAAATGTAAAATGCATTACAGGTGTTGCTTTTTCTTTGCAGTGTTTATTTGCTCTTAGCTGCATTTTTTGGGTCAGTACAAATTTTTCCAAAACACAGCCTGCTCTAGGCTAAACGTAGTGGTTTTTAGGCAATTTGTAGTGTTTTTATTTCCATGGACGTTCATTGCTTTCTTTTTATGCAATAAAAAACGCATGGGTGTTGTTTTTTGTAGTGTTTTTCCACATTGTAAATCATATGATGGATCACTTTTGTGATGGGGGAAAAAACTTTCTGGAAAAAAAATGCATGTACCAAATATACACTTTTGTGAAAAATCTGTTAAAAAAATACATGACACCTTAGGGTATGTTCACATAGTTGATTTGGATGCTGATTCTGGAGTGGATTCAATCCTCAGTCTGCCTCACATTATTTCTAATGGACAATCAGCGTTGTTGTTCTCATGACGCTGATTTTCTTCGGCGCGGATTTCTTTTCAGCGCTGAAAAAATGCATGAAGCTTAAAATGTGCGGCGATTGCTGGCTGTTGACACCTGCTATGTATGAAGCTGGCTCAGTACGTGAACCCGCTCCATACATCATACTACTTGGACATTCAGCTAAAGGGTTAAGGGCAGGGACTGATGGGGGGCACATTTCACTTATTGCATTAGGGCCCAGAAGCTTTGAGTTACACCTCTGCATCAGTGGCGTAGCTACAGGGGTCGCAGCGGTCGCACTTGCGACCAGGCCCCTGAGCCAGGGGGGCCCCGCGGGCCCCCGCTCGCCACAAAGCTGCATCGCGGCTCACATAGAGCCCGCTACGCAGCGATTGCCGCCTGCGCGGTGCAGGCGGTGATGAAGCTAAGCGGCCGGCATACACCGATACCGGCCGCTTAGTACAGTGAAGGCCACGGCGCGATGAGATCATCTCTTCGCGCGGCTGCCTCCTCGGCCGCACAGTCGTCATAGGCTGTGGCGGCCGGAGCGTCCCTGCGTGAACACCGCCAGTCGGGACGCTCCTCGGCCGCACAGCCTAAAACGACTGTTGGCCCCTGCGAGGAGCCAAGGCAGGCTGAGTTCTCATCGCACCAGCGGCTTCTCTGTTAAAAAGCGGCCGGGATCAGCGCCACCTGCACCGCGCAGGGGGCAATCGCTGCGTAGCGGTCGGGAAGTTAAGGTAAGTATTAGTGTTATTAATTTCTGCTACCTGCCTGTACCTCACTATATAACTGCCTGCAGGGGCGTAGCTAGAGACTCAGGGGCCCGGGTGCAAAACCTCAGCTCGGGGCCCCCTACCACTATAGGTCCCCATAGGCAGTATATAGAAAAGGTACAGCTCCCCACAGGCAGGTATGTATATAGATAGGTACAGGCAGGTAAATAGATAGGTACAAGCAGGTATATAGATAGGTACAGGCAGACACAGGCAGGTATATAGATAGGTACAGGCATACACAGGCAGGTATATAGTGAGGTACAGGCAGGTATATAGTGAGGTACAGGCAGGCAGGTATATAGTGTGGTACAGGCAGGCAGGTAGGTATATGTGAGGGACAGGCAAAGGGAGGTTTATAGTGAGGTACAGGCAGGTATATAGATAGGTACAGGCAGGCAGGTATATAGTGTGGTACAGGCAGGCAGGTATAGTGTGGTACAGGCAGGCAGGGATATAGTGTGGTACAGGCAGGCAGGTATATAGTGGTACAGGCAGGCAGGTATATAGTGAGGTACAGGCAGGTATAGAGTGAGGTACAGTCTGGCAGGTATATAGTGAGGTACAGGCAGGTATAGTGTGGTACAGGTAGGCAGGTATATAGTGTGGTACAGGCAGGCAGGTATATAGTGAGGTACAGGCAGGCAGGTATATAGTGTGGTACAGGCAGGGAGGTATAGAGGTAGATACAGGCAGGTATATAGTGAGGTACAGGCAGGTAAAATAGTGTGGTACAGGCAGGGAGGTATAGTGTGGTACAGGCAGGCAGGTTATATGAGGTACAGGCAGGTAGCAGAAATTAATAACACTAATACTTACCTTAACGTCCCGGCCGCTATGCAGTGATTGCCGCCTGCGCGGTGCAGGCGGCAGTGATACCGGCCGCTTAGTACAGTGAAGGCCGCGGCGCGATGAGATCATCTCATCGCATGGCTGCCTCCTCGGCCGCACAGTCGTCATAGGCTGTGCGGCCGAGGAGCGTCCCGGCGCTGGCGGCGTCACGCAGGGACGCTCCTCGGCCGCACAGCCTAGGACGACTGTGCAGCTGAGGAGGCAGCCACGCGATGAGATGATCTCATCGCGCCGCGGCCTTCACTGTACTAAGCGGCCGGTATCACTGCCGCCTGCACCGCGCAGGCGGCAATCGCTGCATAGCAGCCTTCACTGTACTAAGCGGCCGGTATCGGTGTATGCCGGCCGCTTAGCTTCATCGCCGCCTGCACCGCGCAGGCGGCAATCGCTGCGTAGCGGGCTCTATGTGAGCCAGCGATGCAGTGTGTGGCGAGCGGGGGCCTGCGGGGCACCCTTGGCTCAGGGTCCCGGTCGCAAGTGCGACCGCTGCGACCCCTGTAGCTACGCCACTGCCTGCCTGCCCCTCACTATATACCTGCCTGCCTGTACCTCACTATATACCTGCCTGCCTGTACCACACTATACCTGCCTGCCTGTACCACACTATACCTGCCTGCCTGTACCACACTATATACCTGCCTGTACCTCACTATATACCTGCCTGCCTGTACCTCACTATATACCTGCCTGTACCTCACTAAATAACTGCCTGCCTGTACCACACTATACCTGCCTGGCTGTACCACACTATATACCTGGCTGCCTTTTACCATACTATATACCTGCTGCCTGTACCAACCACATATATCCCTCCTGCCTGTACCTCACTATATACCTGCCTGCCTGTACCTCACTATATACCTGCCTGCCTGAACCACACTATATACCTGCCTGCCTGTACCACACTATACCTGCCTGCCTGTACCACACTATACCTGCTTGTACCTCACTATATACCTGCCTGCCTGTACCTCACTATATACCTGCCTGCCTGTACCACACTATATACCTGCCTGTACCTCACTATGTATCTGCCTGTACCACACTATATACCTGCCTGTACCTCAGTATATACCTGCCTGCCTGTACCTCACTATATACCTACCTGCCTGCCTGTAACTCACTATATACCTGCCTGCCTGTACCACACGATAGACCTGCTTGTACCTCACTATATACCTGCCTGTGTCTGCCTGTACCTATCTATATACCTGCTTGTACCTATCTATATATATATACCTGCCTGTGGGGAGCTGTACCTATCTATATACCTGCCTATGGGACCTATAGTTGGTTAGGGGGCCCCGAGCTGAGGTTTTGCACCCGGGCCTCTGAGTCTCTAGCTACGCCCCTGCTCTGCATTGACATAAATCTAGGAGAGCTGTGCAAGCCTGGCCATCTGCACATTCGCTGAGGCCGGCTCAAAGTGAGCTACAAAAAGGATTTTGCCTTATGATAAAATTCCCTGTGTCCTCCAATTATGATCTATTCCTAGTTTTGGCTTCAAAAACAGCATCTAAAAAGCTAAACGCATGGACGCAGTCTGTCTCTGTGGAGCAGTAAGCAGAGCTGCAGCAGGTGGCAGTCAGCCAGGCTTGTGTTTGCAGGGCTGAGCTGTGAGACAGACAGAGCATGTATGGGCTGTGCCTACCTCTCACCAATCCCAGGCTCACTAGGCTGGAGGTGGTTCCTCTTATTACAGCTCTCATTAGCCAGCCACATCTCATAGCCTGACTTCACCATGCTGCTCATAACCTTCCCACTCTCCAGACATTTTGTGCTGAAGAGGAAAATCTACTCTTCCTGCTGCAGACAGATCTCTGCTATGTCTACTCTATTAATTAACCAGCCCCAGTATGCATGGCTAAAGGAGCTGGGCCTGAAGGAGGAGAACGATGGTGTGTACAATGGTGCGTGGGGAGGAAAAAGGAGAGGTATGTGTGCTGCTGCAACATTTGGGTACATGCCTGGAAGTCATGATACAAGTCTTGGCCCTTTAGCCACTGTGTCTGGGAAGGATTTAATAGATATACTGTAGAAATACATTGTTCTCGCCTATCCTATAGATCTCTCCTTACTGCAGCGTGTCTCTAATCATGTGCATACATGCCACTTACAGCAGCTCATCTGCTTGGTGAACCCATATAACCTGTCCAGGTGTAAGGTTCTATGTGTTTATGTCTAGCTGCTGGTACATGTGATGTGCATCAGGGTCCAGGCCTGCGAGAACATATAATAGTCATGCATAAGATTATTGTTTAGTTTGATTGTTGCAGTTTCTAAGATCCTGATGGGTTTTTTTTTATACTTTCCTCCGTGTAAATAAATTATTTCCATGTAATAATTGTGTGTTACAAGGATACATTGGGCCTGATTTATCAAAACTGTCTAACAGTAAGAATGTCTTAGTTGCCCATAGCAACCAATCAGGGCTTAGCTTTCATTTCTCCACAGTTAGACAGTTTTGATAAATCAGGCCCATTGTCTGCCCATCTACAATATAATATACATCTACAAAAATATACAGTATATCAGTAAAAAACATCATTTTGGTTGAGTCACATTAAAACATAAAACAAATGATTACCTACATAGTGTTTGGTAGTGTATTTTGTTGTATTTTACACACACGATATGTATTTTTTTTTTTTAACCCACTTGTGCATTTACAATATGCAGTAAGGCAATGTCTACACAGCACGGGATTGCAGTACTTAGAACCCACAAAATCCGACTGCTCATAGCTACCCATTGCTCATAGACTGAAAATCCGTGTTGTAGTCTACACAGCATGGATTTTCTACTGTGGGATTTCTAAACCGACAGCCCTCCACCGGAAGATAGACCGTGTTCTATCTTCCGGTGGATTCCCGTACGGTCAATGTACTGGGCCGGTGGGAAATCAGAAAACTGACCACGTTTTTTTTTTTTTTTTTGCACACACCCACGCCAAAAAATGCATGGCGACCTTAGAATACCATAACGGGTTTCAAACTGCGGCCCTCCAGCTGTGGTAAACTACATTTCCCATATTGCCCATTTTTATATATTATACAAATGCATTATGGTAGTTGTTGTTTCCCAACAGCTGGAGGACCGCAGTTTGAAACCCGTGCCATAGGATTTTGGACAGCATTTTAACATATGCTGTGCAGACATAGCCTAACACTTGTTCACTTTTAGGTTGGGTTCACAGCATTATTCATTACATCTCAGATATCTGTTGGGTGTATTACAACGGTATATTTAGGGTGCGTCCTCACGGCCTATACAAAATACCATTCGGATGGTTTGGGGAACGGTTTCTGTTTACAGATTTGCTGTACCCCTCAACCATTCAAATGCACACCTTACGCCCGAAAACGAGCATAAGATTGCGTATGTTGGAAGTTTTTTCGGAACGCTGGTGGTGGTTAAAAAAAAAAAAAAAAAAAGCTCATGTAGGAAAAGGTCTAGGTCTCGGACTTTTTGTTGCCCATAGCAACCAATCAGAGCTTCTCTTTCATTTTTGTACGAGCACTATATGAAATGAAAGGCGAGATCTGATTGGTTGCTGTGGGCAACAAGGAGGATCTGAGACCAAGACATGAGGCTCACGGTTTATCAGTAAAAACATATAACATTTTTATTTAATCATATTAATACACAAATGAACTATATATGTTGGGCCACATGTATGAAAACTGTCTTTGTTGCCCATAGATACCAATCAGAGCGCCCCTTTCATTTCATATAGTGCTCTGGAAAAATAAAAGGGGCATTCTGACTGTTGCTATGGGCAACAGAGTTTTAGACATAGTTTTCATACATGTGGCCCATACGGTTTTAGATGTGTAAATTGTTGTATGTTTTTTAGCACGCATTTCATTTTGTAGCTAGTTGTGCACCTACAATATAAAATATCACTTGTCAGTTTTAGGTTGGGTTCACACAGCATTATTCACCATAATCTGGGGTATCTGTTGGAATACTGTGAAATAAGGCTGCTTTCACACAGCGCAGTTTTAACTGAACTCCAATTATGTGCCTTTATTACCAGCAAGCTTCTTTCACTTATCTAAACTGTTGGGAAAGTGAGTAATCAATTAGTGTGCTTGTAATCCACAAAAACTCAAACACAGGAATTGATTACTTACTGGAAACACCTTGCTGAACAATTTAGACAACTGAAAGAAGCTTGCTGGTAATAAAGGCAGTTTTATTGGAGCGCAGTTAAGGGTATGTTCACACGGCGTATTTGCAGCACGCATTTTTCCGCGTATAAAGCACAATTGCGCACCGCAATTACGGTAATTCATAGCTCTAAAAGAGAGCGTCGTCTCCCTGGGCGTACAATACGATCTTAGGCTATGTTCACACGGCTTAATGTCGGCGTAATTGCGGGGACGGATTTCGCCCACAATTATGCCGTGTGCAGTGGGGGCGGGGCCGGCTGCTCGACGGCCCCATAGACATTCATTATCCACGGCACGTATCCCACCGTGATAATTGACATGTCACTTTCTCCCCGCTTGTGAAATGCGGGGAAAGGAGATGGAATCCATAGTTCTCTGAGAACCGTGGATTACCGTAATGACTGGGACGGATTTCAGCGGGGGAGAGAAGTGACATATTAATTTTGCGCGCCGCTGAAAATGCGTGTGAATGGGGCCGGTCCCCCCGTGCTTTGGAGGTACGCGCTGATCAGCGTGTGCTTCCAAAACACCCGGCGTTTTGCGCGTGCGTACCGCAATACACCATGTGAACATACCCTAAAACTGCTCTGTGTGAAAGCACCCTAAGGTACCCAGACAGATACTGCAAAGGGGCTATGGCCGGCCAATAGAAATCAATACAATAGGTGTAACCCTATTTGGACTACATTAGTTCTATTTCTTGGGGGTGGTAGACATCACCAGATGTTGATGTTCATCTTCCCCTTTAATTACTGTTGATAAATCTGGCCTATTGTCTGACATGAGCCATGAAAACTGTGATCAGTCAGGTATCTTTAATGTGGCTCCTGAAGAGGTATTTTGTAGACCGTTTTCCCTAGTACCTACTGGTAATTTAACTTATCTGGTGATTAAGTTACTCACATGACATTGTGGATTTTCATTCCTTTTGCTATAAGGTGAGATCAGACTGGAGTGAGACCTGGTTCACATGTGTTGGAGGTTCCGTTTGGATCCTTTGTCGCAGAGGCACCTGATGCCAACAGCGCATTACAGACCCCATAGACTACAAAGGGATCTGTATGGTTCCATTTTGGTGGCCATTATTTGAACACTATTATGTGACAACATAAGGGAAACATTTCTGCAGTAAACATCAGGTCTGCCACCATCTTAAGCCGCCCTCTCTGAGGGGCATAACAAGTTCCCTTAAAAATCTGTGTATAGTCTCCATTTCTAACTGCTATGTCATAATGCTCTCGTGGATCTAAACCATGCTCCGAGACCCCAATGACATTTAATGGAAGCCATTGAGATTCCTTTGGTTTCCATTGTTTTAAAGACAAAGAATATTGATACATGTTGCCCTTTTCTTAGGCTTGGTCCACATCACATTTGATCACACTGCAAAACTTGTAGGTTATAATGTATATGCTAAGCGTATGCCTAATGTGCACTCTTTTGAGATGTTTGACATCTGTTTTTGCTTGTTGCCGTTTTATTTTTTTGTTTTTAAACTAACTTTTTTCTATTGGCTGCCACACATTTTTCCTCTGCAATTTAATTGGTTTGGTTATGATGAATACAAAACGTACGTGTTTACAAACTTGAAAAATGTCTGCACCCTGCGTCTTCCATCTGTCAAAAAAAAAATAAAAAAAGTCATGAAGCGGATACTAAAGACCTAAACCGTGTCAATACATCCAGCCATAGAAGTCAATGTGTACAGTACATCAGACTAGTGAGTTAACGTGATGTAAGCCTTACCATCAAAATTGCCAAAAAACCTCAACATAGATGTGAACAGAGGCTTATTCTATCCAAACTCAGTTCCATGTAGGGATCCTTCTGCAATCCAATACAATTAGGAATGAGTTTTTATACTGACAAAAGAAATAGACCTAGCACAATAAGCTTACAGGATAGGGTCCAGGAGAAAAATACCATACCCAAAACGTGGTAAATGTAAAAGAAAAAAAGTGCCACGAAAAATGCTGTTTGTAGACCTCTTACGTTTCTATAGACTTTAATATTTGGCGGCAGTATTTTTGGTTTTTTAAAGAACTGTTATAAAAGCAACAAAAAAATTATTTGTGTGAATCCAGCCATATGGTGTAGAACACACTTTAGCATTGCATCCTTTTATTAGTAGAAGAGAGAAACTGTTTTCTCACATGTGGTTTATAGTCTGATGTGTATGGACAAAAACAAAGCAATTATTTTATTACAGCATATAGAAAATCTTGGCAAAAATCATGTATAAATAGTCATGATAATATGATGGCACTGGGTGCCTGCTGGTAGGCCTTGCTTAAACTTTTAGGCTACTTTCACACATCCTGCTTTTTAGCAACGAAAAACATTCAAAGCTGCATGTTGTTTTTTTTTTTTGTTTGTTTGTTTTTTTTTCCATACATTGCTACAGTTTCTGCCCTGGATAAGCAAAAATGTGACACCACTCTAAAGCTATGTTCACACGGCTAAATTTGGGCCGTATATCCGTCCGTAATTACGCGCCGAAGTGCGCAAATTACGGGCTGAAAACGGCCCATTCATTACGGTAATCCACAGCTCTCATATAGAACTATGGATTACGTCTCCTCTCCCCGCCCGGCGAAGCCGCCGGGCAGGGAGATAATTGACATGTGAATTACTAGCGGCGTATACGCGCCGCTGGCAATTCAAGTCTATGGGCCGGCGAAGTGCCAGCCCCCTGCTTAGTCTCCCGCCCCGCCCTCGGTCACACTGCGTAATTGCGGGGCGTAATTACACCCTGCAAATACACCGTGTGAACATAGCCTAAGGGTACGTTAACACGGCGTTTTAGATCCGTTTTAAGATGTGTTTAGGTCCAGTTAGGGTGCGAAACACGGGTCCGAACAGGCATCCAATAATGTGCAGTGTGATATTTTTATATTTTTTTCATTGCTTTCAATGTAAAACAAGCATCAACATTCAGACGAGTGATCGCTGAGGTGTGTTTACTTGTGTCCTTCTGATGAGTCGCATCCAAAGTTTTTTTTTTTTTTTTTTTTTTTTTTTTTTTTGTTTTCCCCCCCCCCCCCCCTTTTACAACACTGCACAGCATGACAGAAATCTGACGGATCCCATTGTAGTCAAAGGGGACTGTCAGGTGCCGTTTGCCTCTGTTGTTAGACAGGTCCAATAACGCCTCTCCAGAACCTCCAACAGTGATGTGAACTGAGCCTTACAGTGGCATTGTACAGTGAGTACATGCACACAGTTTTCTTAGGGTATGTTCACACAGCATGTTGGGTCCGTGTGAACATAAGTTTTTAGATGTGTGTTTGGGTCCCTCTAGGACGACCCAAACACGCATCTAATAATGAGCAGTGTGATCGCCAATGCGTGTCTCACTGTGTCTTTCAGATCCGTTCCAAAAGACGCAGCAGGAGCCCTATTTAAAACCATAGGGTGCGATCCTGCTGCATCCTACACTCATCCAAATGCACAGCTGTGTGTTGGATCTGTTTAGGATCCAATCACTGCTGCGTTTTTGGATGCGATTTTCAGATCCAAAAATGCTGTGTGAACAAGCCCTTATTAGAAGAAGTTAGAGCATTTATGTTCATACCTTGCGATTAATAGTGACTGTTCAGGTACACCTCAGTCAGGGATGTTGGTACCTAAGGCATTAAACAACTTATGTTGTTAAGTATAGGACTATTTATCTACTATGTTCTGTGACCTACATACTTGGTAATAACATATCGAAAATATACCGTACTGTGAATTAAGTCAAAGATCTGAAACATCTGCTTGTTGTGTTTTTAGCTGTTTACGGGTTCGTCTACACAGCAAGGATTTATAGTCTGGTTTTGACATGGTTTTAAAAGCTGTCAAAAACCAACTGTAAACCATCCCTCAATAAAAAATACGAGTTGTAGTCTACACATGTAGGATTGCAAAACCAATGGTTTTGCAAAAAACTTGACACATGTACATTCTTCTGCCATGTTTTAATCGGAACACGACGGAATATCATTCAATGAGATCACCGAATTCCAAAAAACATTCAACCAAATTGCGCAGAAAAACTGAATGTAAAATTCTGGTTGGGTTCTAGTTCAGTATCTGACCAGTGTTTGTACTTTGCTGTGTGGATGCAGCCTTAGGGTGCGTTTACATGGTAAAGACCAAATATCAATCGGATTTCCCAACCTGTATTAAGTCTTTTTGTCATGCAGGGGGGGCGGCTTTTGTTCGCGGTTTGTGGATTCAAGCCCTCCCCTTTGCATCCACATGTTCATTTGCTGCCTGAAAACCGGGCAGAAGAATGAACATGTTCTAAGTTTTTCGGACTGCTGGCAGTGTAAAAAAGCTGTCCAGTGGAAAATAAAAGTGCAGTGGAGACTGCTGCATGGATTTTCCATTGAAGTCTATGGGGGAGAGTTTCTTGTCGGTTTTCAGAGGGTTTGTAAAACCAAAAAACCATCTGAAAAACCAACCAATAACCTGTATATTGGGGACAAGCCCTTAGGGTATGCTGCAGAAGAAATGCAACCTATAGTTTCAAATAGGGTGTCTGCTGTGTCAAACGGATCAAGAATTGACAGGTCAATTCTTTGAACTGATCCGAAAGATGCACGTAAAGGACGTATCGGCGATCACTTGTCTGAACGGTGATGCGTGTTTTACATTGAAATCAATGTAAACAGCACTGTAAAAGGTTGACAGTAGGTTCAGACTGTTTTCACATCCGAAAACAGACTGAAAACCCTTGCTGTGGGGACGAGCCGTTAAATTATATATAAAAAATTACCATTGGGCTATATGTTAAATTGTGGTTTTGTAATTTTATTTTAGAAAGACAGTTGAAATTTAGGGTACTTTCACACGGAGTGTTTTTTTAATGCACTGTGTAAAAGCACCCTTAAAGGCCGTTTACACGGCACAGTGCAAATACCGGTCGGAAATCCCAACCGGTATTTGCACTGTTTTGCAGCCATGCACACGGCCACAGTGGGATGGCTTTTCTCCGCGAAAAAAGGTGGAAGAATGAGCATGTTGAATGTTTTTTCGGACCGCAGGCGGAAAATCCGCGCAGTGGGAACCGCTGCACGGATTTACCATAGCGGTCCATTTTTAAAAGTTGATACCCAATTTACAGACCGCTTTCAGAACCAAAAACCATCTGTAAAACCGGTGGAAAACTTGTGCTGTGGGGACAAGCCCCTAGGTTAATTAAAATGCGTTTTTTTTTTTTTCCTTTTTTCTTTGCGTTTTTTATGCAGTTGAAAAGCGCGATGTGTAAACCCTGGGTATGTTCACACAATGTCTTTTTGACACGAAATTCGCACCAAACAACACATGAAAGAACGACTGTAAAATGCTTTCCTTTTGATTACTTTTTTTACTTATCGTAAATGCAGAAAAATAAGGGACATGTCAATTCTTGAGGTAGATTCCATGCTGAATTCTCAACTTACATTATAGTATATAAGGGCCTGAAAATCTGCATCAAACTCTCATCTGAAACCCGTGCTATGTATTTTGTAACTTTCTTTGCACATAATCTTCTTTTTACAAAAAAAAAAAGCCAGCTTTCAGTACAGGATTTAATGCTGATTCAGCACTAAAAATCAGCCATGTAAAATGTACCCTAACAGCCAGCTTGAACATTAGGTCTTCTATTTATAAGAAAACCTGAGTTGACCTCTTTTAATCCCAAATTTAATTTTTACTCGCTGCCAACATTAATTTATTATCAAAGAATGACTTGTCTTTTGAATCATACCTTCATGCTTCTCTAATTCCTTTCCTGAGTTTTGAGATAGAAGCTTAATAAGTGATTTCTTGGCCATACAACTTTAGAGTAATCATTAGATTTTTCATTTTAGAATGTTAAAGTGTAACTCCAGACTAATTCCAGCTCTTAACGTGATGCCTAGTCTTATAAACCAAAGCTAAAACTTTTTTTTTTTTTTTTTTTTAGCCATGGCGAAAAATAATCCCAGAACAGTTGCTGGCACTACATTGTAATTAAAAGCAATTTCTAATGAACTAAGAGTTAAAAAAACAAACAAAAAAAAAAAAAAAAACAACCTGGCGTGGCCCTTTAAGAACCAATAATGGTCTCACCTGCTGAATTGCACCCCAGACACTAGTGAGTCCACTTAAAGGGGATGTCTCGCTTCATCAGTTTGTGTGTTTCATTGTACTCTGTTTCTCAGCTCTTCAAATCCAGGGGTGTTTCTTCACCCAGCTGGGTGTTTCTTAACTGAAGGGGGATGACATCATCCCTCCCCCCTTCACTGTTCATGCTCGCTCACGAGTCAGTGTGCTTCCCCCCCCCCTCTGTCTGAGTCCACATGTCAATGTGTCGTTCCTCTCCCTATGCAGTCTTATTTTGTAAGAGCTGTTTGTTTACACACTACAGGCCTGCATTCAGTCTAGACAGTCTGCTATTAACTTAGAGCACTGATTTCTTCACCTCTCACAGCTGGAGTTTTGTTACAGTTTAATCCAGTCTTCTATGAACTCATCCAGAGCAGCACAGATCTGTCTCCATTAGGCACCAGACACATTTCTGCTGTTTTCTGATTGTAGAAACAGCTGCAGTGTTACTGTGGAGCTGCTAACTGTGCAGAGTGAAAGGTTGCCGGCCCCTTATTCTGAGTGAGAGAGGCAGGAATGCACGCTCCCGTGAATACGACCGGGGGCCAGACAGAATGTAAATTAGTAGAGCCGTCAGCCAATGAAATGCAAGGAGGTGAGATCCGACCGGCACTGGGGAACAGTGCTTACAGAAAACGAAGATGAGGCAGACTGTGAAAACAAGACCGCTTTGCAAATGACATCCAATTGCAAAGTTGCTTTTTTGCAATGTCCCTTTATTCTGAAGACCATTTAATGTAATGATACAACCCCTTTAAAGTAGTTGTATGCAAATGTGGGTGTGTCTTGTGCACTTCTAGATCATGGCGCTAAAAGATGGTTGCAGCGACGGTGCTATGTGCCAAAAGGAGTCACCAGTTTTTGAGTTTATCCAAAACATGAGCTACATAGGGACTTGTAATTTCTGCAAGAAATGCTGTGTAAACTTGTGTGACATGAAAAAAAGAAATCATGGAAAGTGAAAAGATTTACCTGTAAGGCCTCGTTCACACGGCTTATTTCGCCGCGTTTTGGCCGACGGATTGACGATCGTCAATCCGTCGGCAAATCAGTCAGAAACAAGTCACAGCCTATTTTCTATTGATTTCAATAGAAAATACGGCTCGTCGTTCACACGACGCGTATTTCCGTGCCGGATTGCCGCCACGGATTGACGACGGCAATCCGGACGGAAAAACAATTCACATGTCAATTATTTACGGACGGATTCACCACCTTCAATGATTGGAGATGGTGAATCCGTCGGGAAATCGGTTACAAATACGTCCCACACTTAGTGGCACGTATTTGCAACTGATTTTCATCTGATTTCAGAACGTATTTACGATCGGCAATCCGATGTAAATACGTTCTGAAATAAGCCGTGTGAACATAGCCTAAGAAGTAAAATATACTGAAAATTGCTGCAGTGTATCTAAAGATATATGAAGGGGAGGGTGGGGGTTCCAAATTATATATTAGTTCTTACTAGAATGTATTCCTGATAATTCCTTTGAAAAAATATTTTTTTTTTCCAGGTAGTCACATCCTTTTGTCCTGCGAACAACTTGCCAATCGCCAGAGTTAGACAGGTAATGTAGAGGAATGTATACATTAGCGCCACGGCCTTATTTTGTGAACTGCCATTATTGCCACATCATTTATTGGTGGGGGGTGTATTTTACCATACACAATTTTGTGGGACAGGATAATGTTGTGCTCTACGCTAGTCCATCCTATAAAGAATTTGTGGATGGCCAAAAAACAGCAAATGTAGCTACAAGTTGATTGTGTGTACTCAATTTTAGGCTATGGACACGTGCCACCTATGCTGCATTATACAGCTATTATAATAATAATAATAATAATAATAATAATAGTAGGTATTTGGGTATGTGTAACCAATAAAGCGTAGGTTCATAGTGCGAACTTACCTTAAAGGGCCGTTCACACAGCTTATTGCAGGGACGGATTGCAGCCGTATTGCGCGTCGTACTGCGCTGCAATACGGCTGGAATCCGTCCCAGCCATTACGGTAATCCACAGTTATCATAGAGAACTGTGGATTCCATCTCTCCTCCCCGCTCGGCGTATTCGCCGAGCAGGGAGAAAGTGACATGTTTATTATCCCGGTGGGATACGTGCTGTGGATAATGAAAGTCTATGGGGCCGGCGGGCAGCGCCACCGCCCCTTACTCAAGCCGTAATTGCGGGCGAAATCCGTCCTACAATTTCGGCTTGAATAAGCCGTGTGAACCAGCCCTAAGAGTGCAGTTGCCTTTTGCCATAGTCCATATCGGGACTTTATTGGAAAATTAGTTCTTTAACTTTTTTCTGTGGATTAAAGCTCTGTTTCATGTGATGCACTGTACAACGGCTACTTCACCAAGCATGTCTGAATGAATTCTCTGATATGGAGGCTTTCTAGCCCTCCAGAGGCAATAAAGCCGTTACTGCAATGTCTCCACTTTACTCCCTTATATAGGCATTCCTATATAAAACATAATATGAAGACCAACTGCAGAACAGTAGTATGTGCTAAGTGATGCTGAACTATTGTATATTTCTCTATTTCAGGCCACTCTTGAAGAATATAATGAAACTGTCACAAAGGCAAAAGAAGCCTGGAAAATTTGGGCCGATGTGAGTAGGGGAAAAAAAATAATTTGAAAGGTCAAGGTCCATTGTTGAATTAAGGGCCACATGTATGAAACTGTTTAGGTCTAAAACTCACTATTTTGCCCATAGTAACCTGTGACACTTTGATACAATGTAAAGTAGTCCGTGTACAGCTTGTATAATGGTGTAAATTTGGTGCGCCCTCAAAGCAATTCGACAGTCATAAATATCTCAACCGCTATCAACAAAACACCCCTAAGTGAAAATGGGCAAATTGTGCCCAAAGTGTCAATATTTTGTGTGGCACCATTATTTTCCAGCACTGAATCAACTCTCTTGGGCATGGAGTTCACTAGAGCTTCACAGGTTGTCACTAGAATACTCTTCCACTCCTTCATGACGACATCACAGAGCTGGTGGATGATAGAGACCTTGTGCTCCTCCACCTTCCATTTGAGAATGCCCAACAAACTCAGTAGGGTTTAGGTCTGGAGACATGCTTGGCCAGTCCAGCACCTTTATCCCCATTTTCTTTAGCAAGGCAGTGGTCATCTTGGAGGTGTGTTTAAGGTTATGTTAAAGTTCTGCACAGTGGCCCAGTTTTGAAGAGAGGATATCTGCTTCAGTATGTCAAAGTACATGTTGGCATTCATGGTTCCCTCAATGAACTGTAGCTCCCCACAGCTGGCAGCACTCGTACAGCTCCAAGCCATGACACTGGCACCTACATGCTTGACTGTAGGCAAGACACACTTGTCTTGGCACTCCTTACTTAGTTGCTGCCACACACGCTTGACACCGTAAAAACCAAATTAATTTATCTTGGTCTCATTGGACCACAGGACATGGTTCCAGTACTCTGTTCTTAGTCTGCTTTTTTTCAGCAAATTGTCTACTGGCTTATTTGTGCATTATCTTTAGAAGTGGCTTCCTTCTGGGATGACAGCCATGCAGACCAATGTAATGCAGTGTGCTGCGTTGGTCTATGCACTGACAGGCTGACCCTGATCTCCTTTCGCTCACAGGACTTTCCACAAAGTGCATTCTATCCCAAGTGGAGGACCTCATAAAAGGTCCAGGAACTCTCATGCCAGATGCTCTCCCTTCTTGTTTTCAAATGAACTATTCCTATTGCAGGCTACCAGTTGTGAGGCTGCTTTTCTTCAGGAATTGAAATAAACCACCTTACATTTCATAAGGTGTCCATCATGCATTTTTTTTTTTTTTTTACAAATATTCTTTTCACTCATATCTTCATAAAACAATCATTTTTATTTTTCACTCTTTATAAAAAATCTTAGACACAGTAACAATAGTGAGATTAAGATTGTGGCATATTGATTAGGAACAATCTTACTTTCTGTCCAGTTGGAGCAGTTAGTTCTTACTGAGCTTAAGCTTGGGAGTTAGTAGCTGACAACATCTTTCTTCAGTAGCATGTCTAGGGAAAACATTGCTTTTCTTCAGGGTCAGTCCATTTCTTTGACGCAATCAGTCCAGCTTGACCGAGTCAAAGTCTGGTGTCTGCCATGTAAGATTTGATCCATGCTGTTCCAGACACCTTACATGTTAAAGGCCAGGAAGGAAGGATGCATCCTTTGATGCCTATAATATAATAGGTCTGTAATGTGTGTTTTTTTTTTAATTTTTTTTTTATAAAGGGCGTCTCACAGACGTTGATGGCATATCACTAATATATGCCATACATGTCTGTAGTGAGACAGCCCCTTTAGGGAGATCCTCACTAAAGAATGGAAGTGTCCTGACCGCCCTTTAACCACTTCTAAAAGGTCAGCTGAAATGATCAATCTCTCCATTGATTGAACCACCTGTATCTTGCCTTTGAAAGATTGCTGCTACTTCTATTGGATGCATTGTTCCTCAGTGGCTCCTAAGGAAAAAAACTGTCTTTATTAGATCTATTTTGCTACTGCCATTTGCTTTGTCTCGGAACATCTTTGATTTTAGTCAAATGGCTATAGCAGGGCATATTTGTAGAAAGACTAGGTAGATCTTGCTTTTCTACTACTCTGTGCATCACGAGCAGTAGCTTACTCTATTGTTATATACTGCTCTCCTTGGCTTAAACTTGGGCAGTGGACTCTGCCTCCAAATAAAAGCCCTTAGAGGCCTTCCCTTGGGGCTCGCAATTGCCATTACTTTCTTAACCAAGTTCCTGGTGAGGCTTTGGACGCTCCTTTATGCAAGAGGAGTTGCCATAGTCCCTCACATAGATGGATTCCTGGTAAACGCTTCTTCCAGACATTTCTAGTTTCAGTATCATGGTAGCCATCTTGCAAAGGTTTGGTTGAATTGTCAGAGAGTAGATCCCTCTCTCTCCTCATCAGCAGATGTGGTTCCTGGTTTTCAGTAACAGAGCAACCACGGTCTTTCATCCTGTGGACAAAATCATATTCTACTAAACCTTGGGGTTTGTACCGAAAGGTCATGTTTCTTGTGGAAATTACTTCTATTTGTTGGAGCTCTGAATTTGCTGTTTACTCCTGCAGATCTAATAGTTAAACAAGCATGTGGGCAATGAACAACTTCGTAGCAAATAGTAAAATTTTCTTCTTTAATATGACTCAAACTTATAATAACAGTTCATGCAGTAGTAGACAATATACAGGCAGTCCCCAGGTTACAAACAGGATAGGGAATGTGGGTTTGTTCTTAAGTTGAATTTGTATGTAAGTCGGAACAGGTAGATTTATTAAATGTAACTCCAGCAATAAATATTTCTTTTCTGATAGTGCAGGGAAGGGGTTTTACATTTGTTTTGCTGCCTGTGCCCCTGTTAAGAAGACTTCACCTTATTTTCATCTCATGTGCTGCTGTGGCATGTTGGAACTTGTAGTTCCACAGCTACTATTTGCTGTGTAACATGGAACTACTAGTGCCAGCATGCCCCATAAGGCTCCGTTTGTAACTAGGGGACAGATGTAAGTCGGAACAGTGTAAGTCGGGGACTGCCTGTATATTGATGTAAGGAAAAAGTTACTTGCGGTTTCACAATGAACGTTCATGACGGCACTATAGTGCTCGTGATAATGCAGCATTTCAGGCGAAATTTCAAACTTGCACTCTGGCACAAACAGTTCATACTGAACCAGCGGTGCGCATCCTCCGTCCTCTCAGATCGTAGGAAGGTGAGACCAACAGAATAACCTTTTGGGGCCGCCCCCTTTGTCAAGTTTCAAGGGCCTGTTAGGCTTCTGTATGTGACATGCCTGAAGACCACTGATTTGACGTGTCCTCTGTAGAATATATTATCTGTATAAATCTTTAACTGTTGTGTTTTATGCATTTTTTTAAAAATAATGGTTGTTTTAAAGATCTCTAATTTCTATCCTATTTCCATCCTGTTTATAGATTCCTGCTCCTAAGCGTGGGGAAATAGTGCGTCAAATTGGTGATGCTCTTCGAAAAAAGATAAAGCTCTTAGGACATCTGGTACAGAAACTAAATTTAAAATAAATGAATGACTGGAGTAGAATAGCGGATTATAGGGTTGTACATATTCCAGCTGGTTAAATATCAGAATTATTTTTTATCTGCTATTTGTGTGAAGTGATTGCTTGATGATTCTGCATATGACTTTCTTATGTTCTGATATAGCCACCTTTATCTAGTTCTTTAGAAACCTTAACTCATGATTCTAAACACTTTTTTTCATTATAAGCTTTATGGGAACACTGGCCCTGTTGTCAATAAAGGGTTACTCAATTTGGATTTGGACTTTTTGATAGTTTGGGTTATGCTGCTCTTGCCAACTTCATTATGATTTAAATACACCTCTTTTACCAGGTGTAAGTAGAAGGTATGTGAATACTGTATTTCCTTCTAATGTTACCTTACAAGAAAATCTTTGCTTAAAGGGGTTTTGCCACGATCTCATTTCATACCTCCTGCATTCAGCTCTGTGCGCTCAGAAGGGGGGGTGTGTGATTTATTTGAATTGCATATCATACGACCCAGCAGGATGACATCACCAGGCCTTTCCTCTCTGTAGTGAAAGGAAGGTCTTTATGTAAAGCATTGTAAGTAGCTGAGAGGTAAAGTTTTTGCCTCCCAGGCACAAGGGTCCTAGGTTCAAATCCCTGCAGGAACCAAACCTATGTTTTTTTTTTTTTTTTTTTTTTTTTTTTCTCTTTATCAATGCACATACTTCATTGAGGTTTCTTTTTTTATTTATTTGCACTGTTTGACTAATTACTAAGGAGGACGGGAGTAGAGTGACAGCACCTGGGGTTTGAACACTGAGTAGATGCCTGAGAGGAGAAATGATGTCTGAGCATGTGTGACCAGTACTGAGGGGTTCTCGGCCCTGGTCGTATCCCCTGGAAATGAGCAGTTAACCATGGATCAGTAATGGAGCAGCTAAAACAAAAACGGTGCAGAATTTGATAATAGTAAATGGTGAAAATGTTTATTTCATTTGAAAGCTTCCCACATCAATTTTACTTCGTGGCAAAACCCCTTTCAAGTTAGTTTCATATCACACTTTTTAATTTGCCACAATAGGGATCTGTTCACTCAGATACTAAAACTTCCTGTATGGTAAAATGACATGGACTGTTCCAAAAGACTCTTCACAGGAGTGGGGAGCACAAACTCCTCTGACATTCACTGACTAAAGGTGCTGTGGTATTCCTGTAAATGTCATGTCACCATTATTAACCAGGCACAGCTTCGTAAACTTGGTCATGGCTGTGCATGGTATTGCAACTGGGAGAGAAGTGCAATAATGGGCAATGGCACTATCAAATGTACAGAGTTGTTCCAAAGGATAGGCAATCATTATTCTGCTCCTGGAAAACTCCTTTAATTCTGTGATGTCTTTTATCTAAATTATCTACAACTTCTGATGTACTTCAACTTTATTTTTCAGGAATCCCTAGAAATGGGAAAGATTCTAGTAGAAGGTGTTGGTGAAGTCCAAGAATACATAGATATATGTGACTATGCAGTAGGCCTTTCCCGGACTATTGGTGGACCCATATTACCATCAGAAAGTGAGTTCTTCTAAGGGATAGTATTTCTGACATATGGAAACTATTGGAACATCATATGCACAGAATTCTCAGCTATTGGTACTTTATGCTGCCATGTGCATGAGCCCTTAACGATACTGTACTGATTTGAAAATTGACAGTGTTGGTCATGTGCTTTAGTCTTTTAGACAATGCCTGTGTTATTAATAAAATTATTGGTTCACAGCAACTTTCTAAAATATAGGATCCAAAGAAGTTACAGTTTTGTTTAGTATAGGCGATGTCCGCTTTCCACACTCATAATATGAGAACTTGCTTTCCCGTTTGGTCTGTATATCTACTTTATTGATCTGATATTAGGTTTATTTATGTATGGTTGGTTCATTATTGTGCCACTTTAGGATACATATCCTACCATATATATTAAAAACCTAAGTAAATGTTTTCTTGTAAGTTAGGTGATTATAACTATTGATTGGCACATATCAACTTGCCTGTGTTACTCTATTTTCAGGATTGTGGGTGTGTTTTTGTTTTTTTTTTCCCCCATATAATTTTCCAGTTGGATAATCCGACTAGTATTTTGTCAGTGCCATGTGGATAGGACATGTTAAGTATTTGTGAGGGCACCATCAGCATTTATAATTGGTATGTGTTAGACCTTGTTCTCTTGTGTTATAGGTTAACTTATTAATACTTTGTCTAATAAGTATCAGGATTGATTTGAATGCTCAACAATTAGTCCTGGAACGTTTGGCAGATATTTGCAGGAATGCGCACATAGCCAGATATTTTTGCAGAGTTTTACAAACTTAATATGTTGTCACAGGAAGGAACCATTGTCCAGAAGAAGCTGTGAATGCTTAGGATTGGATCGAGTCACGGCACAAAATATGGATCCTCATACTAAAACTTTACTTTTTTTATTATTACTACTGATATTTCAGTCAAGGTTAAGTTTTAGTATTCCGATCCATATTTTGTGCTGTGACTCGCTTTGAATTTTTGGTAAATCCTAATTGTATTATCAAGTGGTTTTCCAAGCCATTTATGCTAAATTGGTTTGGTGTCTTAAGATTGGGTCCACACACACCTTTTTTTTGTTAGATGACCGTTTCCAAAGCAACCTTATGCATGCAACTTTTATTCATTGTTATAGCAATGGTCCCCTAAATCTGATGACTACATAATTTTTAATCTGATTTTACCCTAGAGTCAGACTCCAGTTATTTGTACTGACTCTGTTTGCCACAATATAGTTAGTACTATTGTGATTAAATAAAGGCAGTTTTATTCTTTTAGTTTGCTGTTTCTGGAATGAAAGTGTAACTTTTAAATAAACTCTTCTCTCTTCTTTCCCCTTTTTTTTTTTTTTTAATATTTGTTATATAGGGCCAGGGCATGCAATCATATAGCAATGGAATCATGTAGGACTGGTGGGAATTTTCACTGCTTTCAATTTTCCAGTTGCTGTATATGGCTGGAACAATGCTCTTGCTCTCATCTGTGGAGATGTCTGTCTATGGTAAGAAATGGCTGTGTATATGACACTTCTTCAGACTCTAGCTGCCTGAAGCGAGAATACATGGAACAGATTAAAAGGGTTTTTACAATTTTTATGTAAATGTGTTCATTTAAATTATAGTGCATTACAATTTCATGTGGGCAGATTTGCAAGGTCTGCTTCTCTGTTCTGTCTGGTTAAAGAGAGGGGAGACAAATCAGAAGCCTGATAGAGTTGGGGATCCTTTGCAAAACTCTTTTGCCTTAGGCTATATTTACATGGCATTTCCATAAAAATATGAACCATGCAAAATGTATCAGAGTTCTGGAGAAAACCACAGATTTTTGCCATGTATTTGTTGTTTCCTTATGTGGATTTCATCATGTTTTTTATTATGTCCATTGGTCGCAGCCAGTGGGGTTAATTTGCATCCTATCTCCAAAATTGTCTTTCATGCTTAATACAAGCAGAAAAAACCAAGAGAATAAACATGCTCTCCAGTCTTTTTATCTGTAATGTAACATGTTAAAAAAAAAAAAAAAAATCATCCACGTGCCTGAATGCTGCATATTACCATTCAAGGCTATGGGACGTTTTACATGTGTTTTTTCAAATACATTTTGATGCTTACAAAGTTTTGCGCTTCAATATGTTTGTGAAAAGGGGTTGTGTGAATTTAGTCGTCTTGATCATGGATCCCGTATCACAATTGCGAATCAGTAGAACCAACCACAACCTAACCAGGAAGTAGGAGCCCAAAGCTGGCTATGAAGAGCGGGCTCTGTGAAACAGCCAGATGAGAGAAACCCTTAAAATTTAGATCATGCAGTTCCACAAGATACCTACAAGAACATAAGGGAGAGCTCAAAGAGCATACATGCTTGTAGCCCAATAAGGAGACTGGGAAGGTATCATTACCTCCTATTGATTCCATGTTAAATTCTCATCTCGCATTATATTATATGGTGGGTTGAAAATCTGCCTCTGAAAATGAGCGTCAATTCTTCATCTGAAATCGTGCTTATAAGTGTGGATTTCAGACAAGGATTCGGCTGTAATTCAGCACTGACCTTTCCAGCATCGAAATCGGCAGTGTGAATGTCCCCAAAGAGTCAGGAAAATCACTAATACATAAGTAAAGTACAAAAAGAAAGAAATCAGACATTTGGCACTATGCTAGAATATAAAAAAAACACACAACCAACACACCATTTAATACATACTTGGCCTGCTTTGCAGTTTTTAAATGGGGTGTGTTTTGATTTTTTTCTTATATATTCTAGCATACTGCCAGATGTCTGGTTTTATTTTATTTTTTTTCTGATGTTTGATCTCAAAAACCCTGATATGCTAGAAATGAAGGTCAAATTATAATAGTTTATTAATGTTGTAGAAGACTCTGGATGGACTTGTCATCCCCTAGAAGCATTGGGCGACATGTATGAAACCTGGCGCCATAACACCAGTTTTAAATCGTTTAGAGGCGTGAAGAAAGCACCAGTATGTGTAAAAGTGTCTCACAGCATTTTATGTATGTGTCTTACTCTATGTCAAAATTTGTCTCAGCCTTACCATTTTGAAATGGGTATGGATTTGTATAACAGTTATGCGCTAAAGTTTGGCGCATTCGTACGTTTCTCATCCAACTTTGACTATTTGTACGATTCTGGCGTGACACGCCCCCACAAACTTGGCGCATTCAAGAGTGTCGTGTCTGGGGCCAGGTGTGTACTGTTCATACTTCTATAGAACAGGGCTACAACAGGTTTTTGGCTGCAAAGCACGCCAGAAAACTGGGCTGCGCCATAGTGTCTAGAGAAACTCTCCATACGTACGGAGATCCAATCGGACTTTAGGACTCTGTTAAGGAGTCATATAGGCTTGGCAGCGCTATAACTGGGAATGTATTTCTGTCTTCTAGTTTGGTTGCAGTAAATTGGGTATCAGTTTTGGCCTTCTCTTTTGGGTTTAGTAACTTGTTGGCTCACTGCTTCCTTCACTGCAAGCATTTAAAATCCCTTTTAACAGCCCCTATCATCTTCCTTGTAATCACTACATTCTATGTCCATTTTAGAAGATGTTTAAAATTATTTTTTTAAGCGATTCGCATTATTAAAATGTTATCTATTTGTTTCCATTAGGAAGGGTGCTCCCACCACATCTCTGACCAGTGTGGCAGTGACCAAGTAAGTGTGTTTTTGTTTTTTTTTCTTTTGTCTTTTTTCTTAGAATTTTAAATATAGGGAATTATTATAAACCATTAATTGTATTGTTTTAGCATATTCTGCAGGACTTTAAAATTCATTGGGTAAATGTACAAAGTGTCGACAAACTATTCAACAATTCATAAAGATTGAGCGCCCTGTTCAGAAATTCTAAGAAGTAAATGTAAAACTGCATAAACCACTTAATCACCCATTATATGTGAGTACATGGAGTCTGGGGGTTAGATTTAGGGATCTGGTCCTGACAAATAATGTTAAAAGCGGGGGTGTAACTAGAGAAGCCTGGGCTCCTCAGCAAACTTTTGGCTGAGAACCCTCGCCGACCACAAGCCTTTACCAGGACCTCTTAAGTCATGCAGTTACTAGATAGTACGAGGAGTAAATAACTCGCCATAGATACCACCATAAGAATCTAATTATACCGTCAGAACACGACCACAAATTGCCACCAAATAGTGGTTGAATAATACCCCTATACTTTTACTGAATAAGGATCAATATTACCACCATGCATTGGTGTGTGTGTATATAGCAATGTACACAGGTGCCCTACAGACTGTATGTTACCACAATAGAGTGACCATATAGTGGTAGATACGTGTACATGGGCTCTGCAGACATAAGTGATTACAGTGCAGTTACATCTTGTGACTAACGGGTGATGTTTCTCGGAGTCGTTGATTTTTCATTTTGTTCTGCATCTGGTCATGAAGACTTCTCCCGCCCACCACTCGTCCCTGCAGATTTGGAGACAAATATCTTAGAATTCTCACTTTTCCAACACCTCACTCCCTGCCCTCCACCTCTGTACAAACTTCCCAGGGGTGGGAGAGTGGGTACAGGCCCTAGTTTAGTGCAGTCATCCTCAAACGGCGGCCATCCAGCTGTTTGGGAACTGTAACTTCCATCATGCATTTATATAATCTATAACAGTGGGAATTATGGGAGTTGTAGTTTCCCAACAGCTGGAGGGCTGCAGTTTGAGGATGCCTAGTTTAGAGGCCCAGTCCCCTAGAAATGAGGGGAGAAACAGAGGATTCACCCCCTGGAGATTGAGTTACAGCTATGGCCTGCATCCCTCCGAATCATATCACCAGGTAGACCCCCATTAGGTAGGTTGGTAGGCAGTACATGAGCTCCAAGTAGGTAGATAGATTGGTACTAGGTAGATAGACGGTAGGTAGGCAGCCCCCAGGTAGCTAAGTAGACTGTTGCTAGGCCCCAGGTAGCTAGGTAGACAATGGGTGGACCACAGGTAAGCTGTAGGTGGGCCCTAGGTAGATAGGTTATAGGTGGGGCCCACATAAGTAGATAGGCTATAGGGACTCTATATAGATAGGCAGGCAGGGTTTTAGGTAGCTATAGGGCCCATATAGGTCGGCAGGGCTGTTAAGCAAAATAAGAAATGGCTTACTTGCCTCTCTCCATGCTCCCCCCCCCCCCCCCAATGCGACGTGCTCTGGTCTCTGTGCTTGGTGCGGGTGGTGTGATGATGTGACATCATCGCGCCGCCCACGTTAGCACTATGGGTCAGCGCTTGGTAGGCTTAAGGCCTTAGGCTTATCGGGGAGACTAGCAGAGTGGAGCGCTGGCGGTGCTCCGCTCTAACATGGGACAGTCCTGCCTTTGAACGCTTGGGACAAATGGATTGGGCTTTCAGAGGCAAAATGCGCCAGGCCCCGCAGCTCTGCCCCGCCGGCAGTAAACTGTTTTATGTTCATTGCTGGCGGGCACGAGTGGCACTACTGGTGTAGCAGACATGGTAGCAGCTACCCTGGTAGTTACGTCCCTGGTTAAAAGGTGGGTAGCTTAAGCAGTGTGAAAGGCCTGTCCAATCAAATTCAGTTTTTTTAGATATAAAGTAATAAGTAATCTGACTGCATGAAGTAGCACAATACAGAGAATTGTAACAGCTTAAATGTTGTGGCGATCAGGAGGTTTGGATTATGAAAGATGTTTAGTTTTGGATCAATTACAAAATAGAATCTGAAGAATAAAGATCTAAATAAACAGTCAAAACAATGAGAGATTTTTCTGTTCCCAACTACTGCAGCTTTTGCAGTACCTGAAGAGGCAACAGTTCCATACTTTCCATAGCTAGGTTTATTCTGATTAGAAGAAGGGGTGGTTTTGAGGATGTGAAAATTCATCATTTGTCAAGACTTGCCAACGAGTCAATGTACCCGGCAGGAAAATGGATCATCATTTATCAGCATAAATACCTCTAGGACAGGCATCCTCAAACTGTGGCCCTCCAGCTGTTGGGAAACTACAACTCCCATCATGCCCACTGTTATAGATTATATAAATGCATGATGGGAGTTGTAGTTTCCCAACAGCTGGAGGGCCGCAGTTTGAGGATGCCTGCTCTAGGAGATGAAATCTATGCCTTTTAAAATAATGGTTTTGTCTTGACTTGCAAATATGGCTAAATAATATAAAATTTAATTTTTTTTTTTTTTTTTTATAATCAAACCTTTAATTCAACAAGTGTTAAAAGAGCAATCCTAAAAAAGTGAGACGAGAATTTGCCAAAATTGTTACCTATTATGAAACAGAGGAAGCTTCAGTATGTTTTGTGACTGCTTTCTTGCATCTGGCACAGGCTGTATTGAATCTGTGCAGGGTACAATGAAATCTCAAGACTGTCAAGGCATTCTGGAGCAAAATGTGCTGCCCAATGTCAGAAAGCTTGGTCACAGGTCATTGGTGGTCCTCCAGGATAATAAACTAAAAAACACAGCTAAAAACATCCAAGAATGGCAAAGCCTTGAACTATTCTGAAGTGGCTTCTATGTGCCCTGATCTACTAGTAAATCCTATGCATGTGTCGGAAGGAGGTGAAAAATGCAGCCTGGAGAAGGCACAGTCACACCTGAGTCAGCTAGAGCAGTTTGCTCACAAGGAGTGGGGCCAAATACCTCTGGACAGGTGCAGAAGTCTCGTTGAGAGTTACAGGAATCATTTGTTTGCAATGACTTTCTCAAAATATGAAGTTAAGGTACATCTTTTTTTTTTGTCCAGGCCAGTTTCATTAGTGTTCATGTTTTGTGTGTGTATGGTATGTTTTGTTGTTGTGTGGTGTTTTTTTTAATTTTTTTTATTGCTTTCATTTGAACCACAATTCCTAAGCACGGTTTGATTTTTTTTTTTATTTGTGATCTTCGGTTAATTTGACTTTTTTTTTTTTTTAACCTGGTTAGGGTGCTTTCACACGGTGCGTTTTTCAGATGCGTTTTTTGTGCAGGAAGGCACAACAGTTAATGCTATACATTGTTGCACAAAAAACGCATCCAAAAAAAACGCATCAAAAACGCACCAAAACCGTGCCGTGTGAAAGCAACCTTAGAAGCAATAACATTGGTTCATACTAGAAAAGGGAAATGCGTATTGTTTTGTTAATGCACTGGTAATGAACTGAAACGCTGTTCACATGATTCGGATAGTGAATTAAATGTGTGTTCTAAGTATGTGTTAAATAATGAGAATTTTAAACAGTCACTTGGGTAAACTTCCAGAGAGCTAATTACTCTGAGCTATCTTCAATGCATAAAAAAATAAACTACTACATTAATTTTCATGACTCTCCATTTTCTTTGTATGTTTTTCTTCTTGTATACTTTTCTCCCTTATGTTCTTACACTGATTTTCTTTCTGCCTCTCTGCTCAAAATGAATTTTTTATCGAAGGCTCAAACCACTTTGATGTTCCAAGTCAGTCTTTTAAAATTAAAGGAACTACCAAACAAGTTTGTGGCCAGTATATTGGCAGAGACTGAAGAAGTTCTGGCTTATTCATCTGCAGTCATGTTTGATAAGGAGCAGTGCATTAACAACACATTTCTACTTTTCAGAATTGTTGCTCAGGTGCTAGAAGACAATAAGTTGCCTGGTGCAATCTGTTCCCTAACCTGCGGTGGCGCTGACATTGGGTAAGTAAAGATGTATTTCATAGTTTGTAAGGCTAAAAAAAGACAAGTCGTCCATCTAGTTCAGCCTGTTGTGCTAAGGTGTTGATCCAGAGGAAGGCAAAAAACCCCCAATGAGGTAGAAGCCAATTGTCCTCATTTTAGGGAAAAATTCCTTCCTGACTCCAATCTGGCAATCAGAAAAATCCCTGGATCAATGACCCCTCTCCTCAATCCTAGTCACTATAACTTGTTATATTATAGCGCTCCAGAAATGCATCCAAACCCTTTTTGAACTCGGTTATTGAATTCACCATGACCAGTCCCTCTGGCAGAGAATTCCATAGTCTCACTGCTCTTACAGTAAAGAATCCCTTTCTATGTTTATGTAGAAACTTTCGTTCCTCAAGACGTAAAGGATGCCCCCTTGTTCTAGATACAGCCCTGTGTATAAATAAATCTTGGGAGAGATCTCTATATTGACCTTTGATGTATTTAAACATATTTATTATGTCCCCCCGAAGCCGTCTTTCTCTAAACTAAATAACCCTAATCTTGCCAATCTTTCTGTGTACTGTAGTCCACCCGTCCTTTTTTTATTTTTGTTGCCCGCCTTTGTAAACCCGTTCAAGCTCTACAATGTCTTTCCCT
>JAODAL010020296.1:0-69812 GCA_025379985.1 Phyllomedusa bahiana | reverse complement strand
GGATACCCTTAAAAACGGCAGAATCGGGGGAAACAAATTAATTTGCATTTCCCTGTTTCACATTTACCGTATTCTGTCAATAATTGCATAAATATTGAAAATCTGCAAAAAAAGTGAAATTTTGAAATTTCACTTCCACTTTGCTTTAATTTCTGTGAAAACCTAAGGGGTTTTAAAAAACTTTCTAAATGCTGTTTTGAAACTTTAAGGGGTTTTTTTCCCTTAGATGAGGTCATTTATGGGGTATCTAACATACAGGTCAATCAAAGCACGTTAGAACTGGACTGGTCCCTAAAAATATGTATATTGCAAATTTCTTGAAAATTTAAAAATTTACTACAAAATTTTATAAGCCCCCTAATGTCGTAAAAAAAAAAAAGACATTTAAAAAATTATGCCAAACTACAGCAACATAAGGTAGATGCTATTTATAACTTTTTTGAGTGGAATAACTATCTGTCTTACATGCAGAAATTTTTGAAGTTTGAAATTAGAAAAATTTTTCAAATTTTTAAACCATAATTTGATATTTTTCACAAATAAACAATCATTTTTTTGGACCAAAATTTCTTACTATCTAAACACAATGTGTCACGAGAAAACAATCTCTGAATCACATGGATAGGTTAAAGTGTCAAAAATTATTCTCACATAAAGTGACACATGACAGATTCAAAAATAGGCTCTGGTCAGAGAGGCCAAAACTGGCTCCGGCGGTAAGGGGTTAAAGGGGTTTTCTCGCTACAAAGATCATATCTGTAAGGATGGGGACAGTAGAAATCAGCACTTTTGCAACTGGTTATTATTACCTAAATCATTTAGTATACCAGCTGTTAGCTAATCTTTAAGTGTCTAGAGCTAAAACTGAAGCCTGGGTGTTGAGCTGCAGCCCCTGTGCTGTGATTGGCTGCCTGCACGCTCTGTGGTTATTCCCCTCTGAGCTGTGTAAAAATGAAACTGGCTGCCTCCACTTTCTGTTTTAGTTGCTAGCTGTGTCCGTGTAATAATGGCTGTCTGAACTCTCTCTGCTTCTCTTCACAGTGAGAGCTCTATGTGAAGGATCTGGGTAATTACTGATTCTCTAGCTGTTAGATTCACACTCCTCCTCCATAAAACACAGCCTTATACACTCGGAATGCAATTTGCTTCCCCTTCTGTTATCAGGCAGGAGGTAGATGGGGAACAGAGTGCATTTCTCACATTTGTTTTATCAGTTCAGGCTGTATGTATAACTGTATGTATAACTGTTTATACCAATGCAGGTGTTCTACTTACAAGGATTGCTTTTGGAGCCTGGGAGGGAAGTGACAGCTCTCCAGACATGAGAACACTGCAGGAAGTCTGCAGAGCTGTGACATCCTCTCCCTCCCACTGCTCTCACAGAATGATAACTAAGGAGGAAGAGGGTGTGATGATGTCACCAGTTTTCAGTGAGGGAAGACACCCCTTCTGGGAGGAGAGACCCGCCCTTGGATTTGAAGCTGTAAGACAGAGAGAAGCAACTCATGTCTGCGAAAGCCTGTGGTGAGAAAACCCCTTTAAGTTGCACAACCCCTTTGCTGGGCAGCAGGGTGAGTTGTTGGCCTTTAAGAGTAGCAATGGCCAACTGCTTTATAAATTTCAGCGTATTACCACCAGCTTGTAGTCTATAATGGAGCCTCCTCTTGACTCACTATATCCAAATAAAGGTTGATAGACTACTAAATATTATCTTCGAATTTATTTATAGTTAAAAAAAAAAAGTCCATATACTGCCTAGGACCAATCCGTGTGGTTTTCTTGCAAATTTTTGCAAGCACAGAATTTCAACGCGTAAACTAATGTGTGTTTCAAACATATATCGCGTGAACCTATCTTAAGACTTCTTTCTTCGACCCCCACTTCATCCTGATTCTGTCCTTACCCATGCTGAGCTGGCTGGACATGCTTTTTGTCTGTGTTACACCTTGACCCCTTAACAACTGTCTGCCGTCTTTTGACATCACTGCAGAATGGATTTTCCAGCGCCGCAACCGCGCTAGGAACAGAGGTGTACTTCACAGCTGTGTTCCAGAAGCAGCTTTTGTGAGCGCTGGGTAGCAGAGGAAACCTCCGCTCTCCAGCACTTAAAGGGGTTTTATCGTTTCATCATTTGGCAGCCGTTTATACTGGTTGCTAAGCAGAGCTTATGAAATGGAGGGGCGTGTTTCTCCTCCCAACAAATAAAGTATGGAATTTATTAACATGGGCCATTTCTGAGTAAAGCATAAACAAGCCCAAATTTTAAAGGGGGACCCCAAACCCCCACTATGCCACATAAAAAAGGAAACTGGTAAAAACAATAATTCCAAATAACTTTTTTTTTTAAAAATACTTTAAACCGAATTCACAATTCCAAAGAGAACAAAAAAAGCTATACCAAATTTTAGTTGGGGCTTGACCCTTTCTTTTGATCCATAGAAAATTTCCCCATTATTGACAGGAGATACGACACCAACAGACTAGACCACCTCATCAGAACAAAACATACGTTTACATTTGGTTTACAGGGACGCAAATACTTTCTCTCTGCTGTAGTACCTCTGATCTCTGTCAGTGAAAACAGTCAACCCCGCACGCATACGTCGCACCTACCACTGTTTCCTTTCAGTGAAAACCGTAAGCCCCGCACGCATACGTCGCACCTACCACTGCTTCCGGTCAGTGAAAACAGTCTCTCTCTCGCACACTCCCCCTCCATTTTCCGCAACCGTTCATCCTCCCCTCAGTCGCGCGTTCCCGATTACAGCGGGGGGTGGGACCGGGGGAACCCGACGAAACTCTCAATTCGTTCCCCAAAACTAAACAAACCGCCCCTTCCCTAAACCAATTCTTTGCTTATGAACCAAGGACGACAGCTTAATTTTGGTCCCCCCTTTGAACAAAAAACCCCTTTTAACCCTTGATTTCCATGGCATGACTGCGGCATAAACAAAGGGCTTTCCCCCGCCTTGGTGATCGGACTCCCGGGACCTGACAGAGCCCCCGGGAATTCGCACATCACCCCAGAAACCTAAGTACCCCAGGGCTGTCTTGTAACAAGCAGCGATCAGAGCCACCGTTTCTGCCCCGACGCTGCCGGGTTTCGCGCAATTATACTAAAAAACAAAAAATTGGAAAGGGTACCCCTTCATGGATTAAAAAAAAAAAAGTAAAAAGCTAAATTTTAAAAAAAATAATATTGATAAAAATTGACAACTTACACAAAAATACCTACAGATATGAGCTATCTACATTACCATAATAACCTGTAGAATTAGTCTAACAGGTAATTTAGTGTGAAATGTGAATGGTGTAAAACAAATGACAAAAATAAAAAAAAATCTGCATTAATTTATTTGTAAACTTAAACTACGCCCCCAAAATTACAACTTCTCTCGCACAAAATAAGCCCCCATAGAGCTGTCACTTAAAAGATAAACAAGTTATGACTATTGAAACGCAAGTAGGTAAAAAAAAGGCAAGGAGACATAAAAGTTAGCTTGTCATTAAGTACTTTTCAGTCCTTTGGCTTAAAGGGGTTTTGCCAGGAGGTGCCTTATCTGCTAAGAAGCAAATGTAAACCAGCCACGCTGAGCTGAGAGAGAGAGAGAGAGAGAGACACAGCCAGAGCACAGAGCCATGCATAAGGGATCGTGTGAAATGTTCACTCAAATAATCAAACTACAACTAGTGGATTCTGTATACAAAAGACAACACCTTTTCTCCACAGCAGCTTGAAAGCTTCTTCATGTTCTGTCATCAGATAAAGCAGGGATCTACTCAGATAATCACACTACAACTAGTGGATTCTGTATACAAAACACAACATATTTGTACCCGTTACCTTGAAGGCTTCTTCAGCTCCCTTTCATCAGATAAGAAGTGTGCTCTGAGCCCGGCCAGCAGCTCGTCAGGTCGTATCTAATAGAAGCTTTTAAGTAACTAAGGGCAGGTAAGGCAACCTGTAGCTCTCTGACTACAATTTTTGTAATCACATATATTTAGAAAAGTGATTAAATACCCATTTTGGAGGATCCCACATCAACATTACATCGTGGCAAAACCCCTTTAAGGGTGTTTTCACACAGTGTATTTTTGATGCATTTTTTGATGCGTTTTTTGTGTAGGAAGGCACAGTAATTAATGCTCTACATTGCTGCACAAAAATGCGGTAAAAATCGCGATTTTAGCCGCGATTTTTGTGCAGCAATGTACAGCATTAATTTCTGTGCCTTCCGGCACAAAAAACGCATATAGAAACTTACCCAAATCGCACTGTGTGAGAGCACCCTAAGGCGTTAAATAATTCTACTAGTCAGTGATGGGCATCCTGGGCTGATTGATTACCAGCCCTTCAAGGAGTAATTATTCCTATTTCTCAAAGTAAAGTTCAGGGATTTGGATCCAATCTTTGCTTGATTCCCATTAGGCATGAGTCTGTTTCCACTTTCCATAATCTGAAGCCACTAAGTTTTGTATAAATTTGTCACCTCAGGATGTAGTTAATAAAGACAGCAATTGCTTATATTAAATAGAACAAATAGAAAATGACTTCCGGGGGCGGGGCATCACGCATGGCCGCCTTTTACTACAGCTCCTGGTGAAGACACCTAAATCCAACGGATTTCTCCACCATCCGACCTCGTGAGACTGCCAAAACTCGCCTTAATCACAAGGAGAGTTAGGTGCAACTGAATCGGAGACTAGTTTCAAGTTTTTCCCCGGGAGTCTGCAGCGATGAGGAGCATCGCGTGAGGCCTACTCTTAGTAGCAGACCGGCCGCCTCAGCCGAGCGCCTCCCACAACCAGGCGCACAGCAGCTCAAGCGGCATCTGGCGCCAACGATGCACACTGACCTTATGAAAAAAAAAAAAAAACCTGAGTAAATTTTCAACTCCCCTTTTTTCAGAGCTCGGAGGCGAAATTAAGATTACGACCCCATGTTAACCATGGGAGGGTTCTGATGTGTCACAAAAGGTTTTCTATTATTTGATGCAATTGTCAACATATTGCCTCAAAAGTTATGAGACAAGTTTGAGGTCTCGATTACTATGCTATTGTATAGTTTTACTGATTTTCATGTTCATGTTAGACAAATGTTTGATAAGAAGCTTCGTAAAATTGATGATTCTATGTGTTACTAAGCGCATTGCTACCGATGTACTCCTACTAGGGCATATCTACTTGGGAAAGGCTACACCCCTTTCCAGGGGTCTCCCCTTGCCTCTAATATTAGAGGACAGTGGCGCTCGCTGGGACGCCTACTGGACTCTACCACATGTACTTAACCTTTTGAAAGTCCTTACGCCTTATGACCCAGGATGACTCATCCAGATGTAGAGTCTGAGCTGCCAACCCCCGAGACTCTTAAACTTCTCTCCTGGAACACAGCAGGGCTGAACACCCCCGAAAAACGTAGAAAGGTACTTACCCACATTAAGAGATTAAAAGCGGATATCATTTTTATACAGGAAACTCACTGGAAATTAGCGCACTACATACCTATAAGAGCCCCTTGGCTGGATCCCCCAATCACGGCCAATTACACATCTAAATCACGAGGGGTAGCTATCTATTTTAGGCGAGGTTTGGTCCAACAGATAGAAGAGCAGTATTCGGACCCAGAGGGTAGATACATATATGCTAGGGTAACTATAGCGCACAAAACGTATACATTTTTCAATATCTATGCCCCGAACGGTCAGAACACAGAGTTTTACTCAAGCATAGTGTCCTTTATTTTGGCCAAACCCCACCCCAACCTAATACTTGTGGGTGATTTTAATTTGGCGCCCATAGCTAGCCTGGATAGATCGGGAAGTAGGAGGGATGATGACTCACTCCACCCATACATCAAAGACATGATGGAAAAACTGGATGTGTTCGATCATTGGCGCGCCACTAATCCCACCACGAAACAATACACTTTTTACTCCCGAGTCCACGACTCATTTTCTCGTATTGATATGGCGATGCTTTCCTCAATGCTCTATCCCATGGTAGTGAACTCCCGCATCCACCCGTTGGCCATTTCAGACCACGCACCGATTGAGGTTTCTCTGAGGGCCCTTGACCCACGTGTTGGCCCATGCGCCTGGCGCTTCCCGAGTTATCTGTCAGACTCGGACGACTTCAAAAGCTTCCTGAAAATTCACTGGTCCCAATTCATGCAAGATAACCGACCACAGGCACAAGACACAGCATTGATGTGGCTTACGGCAAAGGTGGTGATGCGGGGGCACATCATCGGATACGTATCAATGCACCGTTCTAGCCAACGTAAAAAATTTCAAGAATTGCACAAAAATTTACTGACGGCCCAAACAGAACATTCTACCTTACTTACCCCAGACTCCAAAAAGAGATTTCTTATAGCCCAAAGCCTACTGAACACATTCTTACAAGGTACAGCCAAAGCGCACATAAGAGTGCAGCAAAATAAATACTACCGTTGGGGAAACAGAGCTGGGGCATTACTGGCAGGATTAACTACACCATGGCAACAAAGACCCCCAATTGCAGCAATTAGATTGCCCACTACAAATACCATTCTTACCAAATCAGAAGAAATTGAGCAGGCCTTCACTGAATTTTATGAATCCCTATATAGCCCTGAGCCATTTGACTCGGACAAAGTACACACATTTCTCTTGAACCTAAACATGCCGCGCCTATCCCCTGGCCAACTGGGTATATTGGAGCAGGTAATTACAGAAGATGAGGTAAACTCGGCCATTACACAATTGGCAAATGGCAAGACCCCGGGACCCGATGGATACTCAGGGGAGTTTTTCAAACTCTTAAAAACAGATATCCTGCCCCTTCTCACAAAACTTTATAATGATATTTATCTAAACTCCGCCGTAGTAGATTCCTTTTTTGATTCCCGTACAATCCTGATACCTAAACCGAATAAAGACCCTACACTAATGGCCTCTTACCGACCAATATCCCTACTCAACCAAGACTATAAAATTCTTGCGAAAATACTTGCTGGCCGACTACAAACAATTCTCCCCCAGCTGATCCATACCTCACAGAATGGCTTTATCTCTAGCCGACATGCGACTAGGGGAGTGCGGGCGGCGGTAGTGGCGATGTCTCTGGCTCAGACGGGAAGGCGCCCGACCAGTATGCTTCTAAGCCTTGACGTCGAAAAGGCATTTGATAAGGTATCCTGGCCATATCTAGATGCCGCACTGAAGAGGAGAGGATTTGGGAATCTATTTTCTAACTTTCTGAATCACATACACACAAATTCTACTACAAATCTCTTGATTAATGGTAACACTTCTCCGGCTATAGATCTATTCAGGGGAACCAAACAGGGATGCCTGTTGTCCCCTCTCCTTTTCGATCTGGCTCTAGACCCTTTGCTTTATCATATAACCCACTCTGACACCTACAAAGGAATTATCGCTTCTGGACAAGAACTGAAAATCTCGGCATATGCTGATGATTTATTGCTGTTCGTGTCTGACCCGGAGACATCGCTGCTGCCCATACTGTCCGACATTCAAAGGACGGGAAATCTGATGGGGTACACCATCAACGTAGACAAAAGTGAAGGCATGCTCCTGACAGGCCCAGCTAGACCGGCATGGTCCGCATCAATCCCCATCAGATGGTGTACTAACTCCCTGAAGTATTTGGGAAAATGGTTACCCAGATGCTTGCAAAATATTTACTCAGAAAACATCACCAAGTATTTGGAAAAATTGAGAGGGACACTCACAAGATGGGCTAACCTCCCATTATCATTCATGGGCAGATGCAACTTGCTAAAGATGGTGGAATTCCCACGCTTACTCTATATTTTCCACATGTTACCTATATATTTGAAAACCAAGGGTGAAAAGCAAATACTAAAACACTACAGATTGTTCATTTGGAATAATAGGAGAGCGCGAATCTCGCTGCAGATTCTATCCCAACGCAAACTCAACGGTGGTCTAGGCCTTCCCCACCTCAAATTCTTCAACCTAGCGGCACTAGGGAGATATATCACGGACTGGGCACAAAATACTAACGTTTTCACCGATTGTCGGGTAGATCAAATATTCTGCTTGGGCACCTCTTTGATGAACTTCCTTCACTCTCCGTATGGGGACATATTACCGTCCATGAAAGAGAATCTGCTGCTTATGCCAATTTGGCGGGCCTGGCGCAAGATTCGACAGTTGAAAAATCTAAACCCAGAAAGATCCCTTTTTCTTTCTCCCCTGTGTAACCCGGGTTTCCAAGGAGGCAACCCGCATAGGGTCTTTACCGAGTGGCGTATTCAAGGGTTATCACACTTACACCACTTTGTCAACCCAAATCATAGGAGGTCTCTGACGCTACACGAACTGCAACAACTGTACCCAACAATACGGATACTTTTTTTCAACCACATGCAGATAACACATTATGTAGACCAAGTGATAGCGGGTTTTACAGAAAAAGATTGGGACTCTGAGTTTGAGATTCTTCTTAAACCTGCTACAAGGAAATCCCAATTGTCCAAAATATATGACTATCTCCTGGAAGATATAGACTACAGTCGAACTAATCTGAGATTAGCCCACTGGCAATCTAGGGACGGCGGGCTGACTTCGGAAGTGGTTCTGGAGGCCTTGAGAGACGCGCATAAATTTCTTCCCTCAGCAAAATATATTGAAATGTTTTTAAAGACAATCCACAATGCCTACCTTACTCCTACTATAGGCTATAAGATGGGCAAATACCCAACAGATAACTGTTTTAAATGCGCCTCTCCCGGGGCCGACCTTTATCACTGTTTGTGGGAATGCCCGACGATCAAGGAATTCTGGGACAGAATCTCTGATTTCACAAAATTACATCTAGTCCCCTCACACTCGATGGATCCAGCATGGGCTTTGTTTGGGTACACGAATAGGTCGCAATACACTGTCAGTAATACGGATAACCGACTGCTACATGTGGTGGCAGCGAGGAAAGCGATTCTTTATGTATGGCTTCAGCCGACAGGTCCTTCTATAGCATTGTTTCAGGAAAAGCTTTTCTTTATATTTCAGATGGATTGGGTCGAAGCGGCACATCACAAAGAATCCAGAGTTAAAAAATTTTTCAATCTTTGGGCAAAATATATTGATACCCTCTCAACGGATATCAAAATGGCAATACATAAGTGCTTTGGCCTCACTGCCTGGTACTTGACTAGAGAATTGTCAGGCACCGCTCCACTGTCAGCTCAAATGCAGGAATAGATTCGGAAAGCCTACCACAGTGACGTCCCTTGAGATGTATCAGTATCAATTTTGTAAGATTGGGATGGGCAACCCTAACCACCTTAATCGATGGGAAGATAGGCTTAACCTTTCCTATATTATCAAGCGGTAAATGGACGGGATTCAGCACCTGTGAAGAACTCAACGTCTGCAACTGGACCACTCGGGCAGGGCAGCATTGGGAGGTAGGGGGAGACTCTGAGGGCTATACAATTGATAGTTGACCGAAAGGCTGGCAATAGGTATGAGATACCCTGCTAGACATGTAGCCCTATGATATGTTAATTAAACTTCCAGACGCTTAAGGAGTCAATCTAATCGGTACACCATTACTGGATTAAATGTGAAATGTAACCTAAGTAACACCATTCTATATACGTTGACCGGTTAAAATACAAAATGTTGAAGTACCAATGTTATTACACTGAATGATACTATTTGAATGTATAGCATGATGATGTCTTCTCTTGTGATTCATAAGTTTTGTAATGCAATTTACATTGGACTTTAATAAAAAAGTTATAAAAAAAAAAAAAAAATAGAACAAATACATGTCCAAATCTATCAAGTTCATCAGCTCTTTTGCCCTGGCGCCTGCCCCTTGTGCTTTCATGGAAGTACTTATCACAGTATTGGCATTCCACCAGTTCAAGGTGACTTCACTAGCTTCTTACCTGGCCAACAGCCTATTGAAAACCACCTCTCAGAACACCTAAAAAAAAACTCCAAATCACCTACTTCAACTGCCGGTCCTGGAAGTGATCATCAGCCTTTTTGGACCATTCTATTTTGCTGGTTTCTATGGCAGATCTCCTCTCCAACCATCCTTTCTTTCTATTTTACTGGACAGTCGTCATAAAGAAAACCAGCCTTCAGAGCTGGCCACCCGACCTGGCCATTTTACTTGTCTCTTATTCATTGGACCTCACTTCTGGAAACATGTTCAATTCAAATCTGATTGGACATTACTGCAGGTTGCCTACCTTAAAGGGGTTTTCTCACTATAAAGATTAGCTTTCAACATGTAGGGACTGTTAATTGAAGACTTTTTCTGAATATATTGCTCTGTTGATTTTACTTTAGTCATGAGAGAAGAGACATTTTATGTGCTCTTGAGTGCAAAGAGGTTTCTATGGTTACCTGTATACCAGCTCATAGCTCTGTTATCTGATTCGATGAGAGAGCAGGGAGTGACGTAGTCGCCCCATGGACGGACAGCTCCCCCCAGAGAAAAACTAATTCTCTAACCAGATTAGTTTCTGTATGCAGATAAGTCATTGTATTCAGTCCTCACAGCACCTGTAGCTCTTGTATAATAAAGAGTAGCTCTCCTGTACTTGTACTAGAAGCGGATTATGTTAATCATGGCTATAGAACCACCCACAGCCTTAGGAGGCAGAGTGAGTGTAAACTGCTTGCGACTCGGTGAAACATCCTAGTGAGAAATCCTAGAAATCCTCTCAAACAGTAGGTAGGATTTGTAGTTCAGCAAGGATCAGGGGTGGAGAGCCAGCAGCATTCTGCCATCATCAGCAGTCCACATCCCAGTAGTGGACAACTGGTTAGCAGAGTTCCTCAGTGGGGGTTCTGTTTTTTTCCCTGGGATCAGTCTCTTCTATACATATTCTGACTCTTCTTTCGGGCATTTGCGCATGTTGTTCCAGGATTAACCTTGGCAGGGAAGGGACTCTACCACTCAGGAAAGAGCGGTTTTCTCAGGGACTAGTTTTGCACTAGCAGTAAGGGTTGCTTCATTACTGAGATCTTGTGGTTTATCTCAAGGTTTGCTACAAAACCATCTTTTATCTCAGATTTATCACAGGCTTTTGCCATTTCTCGAACTGGACTTCATTTGGGGCTTGGCTGAGATTTGCCCTTTTAGGAAATTAAGGCCATTTCCATCTTTTTGTGGCCTCACGATGTAGATTCATGATGTACTGTCGCTCCTTCTGTTCTCTTTTTCTAGTTGCTTCTATTGATTAATATAGGAAGGGTATGGGCTGCATGAGAGGAGCTAACACATTTGACTTGGTGCCCAGTTCTTAGTAGCAGCAGCCTATACCTACGGTGTCCTCTATTTCCCAGTGAACTTGCTGAGAAAGAGATTTAACAGGTGAGGAACAAAAGTTTATATTTTACATAAACAGGTCCAGAACTAATGCTTGTCACAGCTGGGGGTTTGGTCAATCTTTTGACTTTTAGGGCCACATGTATGAAACTGTTTAGGTCTAAAATTCACTTTTTTGCCCATAGTAACCTATGGGCAAAAAAGTGAGTTTTAGACCTAATCAGTTTCATACATGTGGCCCTTGTGTCGCACAGTATTTCTCCTAATCGAAGTGTTTTCTAGATTACTAATGTTTGGCTACTTTAGAATCAACCCTTGTGTCCCACAAAAAAAGCCCTATGTTTAAATTGGTTTTTAAGATTGTGACATTTTAAGAGGAGTGCTTGAATGCTCGGTCTTTTTTTTTTTCCCCATCCTTCTCTCCTCTAAACAGGCCCCCTCGTCCTCCCATGACTTCTCCACAGTCACCATTGGTCACCACAGAAATCGTTTCATCCACTCAGCCTGAAGAAGCTCCCACTTCTGATACATCCTCAGCAGTCCCCGATGTCGACCAGTCAGGTACATTGCTTGCAATGCTTATGATCTGTCAACCACATTCTTCTTGATTCCTTCTTCCAATTAAACAGGAAGTAATAACTTTTTCTAACAGTTGCAGAGGAATCCACCACCGAAGACGTCGTCAACGATTCTGAAGTTGACAATTCAACAGAAGAACCAGATGCCGCAGAGCTACGAAGACGTAGACTTCAGAAACTGGTAACCGGCACTTTTGAATCCCAATGAGGCTTTGCTTCTGGCCTCTTCGGCACAAATGAACTGTGTGTACGGAACATAGGATGCGTTTCTTTTGGACTTTGAATGAAAGCCTGACGAGACTTAAGCTGGACTTCTATAAATCTATTTTTTTTAAGGACACAATCCAGGCTCTTCATGAAAATGCTTGTTAAATGGGGAACACATGTGACCTCATTAATGTGTTGGACTTGTTTCAGTAAAATTAAATATTGGACTGGTCTATTTTCCTTTATAAATCCTAATCAGTAATATGTTTTTATTTATTAAAACTACAGAACCATATTCATGAGATAAATGAAAACTACCTGCAGTAAGGAGAAATGAATGCAAATTAAGGCTCAAATTACTGGTTTTATGGATTATACACCAAAACAATGTGCGTTTGTTTAGTTTTTTCCCTGCTTGTCATTTTTTATAGACATTGATTAGTAACGGATAAGGCAAAAATAAAAGAATGTACTGCAGAAACACCACGTTGCTATTAGAGAGGGTTTCGAATCTAAAGGAACCTCCAAATTGCTGTAGTCTGAAACAGACTCTAATAAATGAAATCGAGACGGGCACTATTCTACCCTGGTTATTGGGCACTGTTTTGGGCATCCAGAGTTCTTACGTATAAGCAAACATATGAATGAGGAATATTAAAGGGAGTTTCTGGAAGTAAAACATTTATGGGGCATCCTTAGGATACAGTATAACTGTTTGTTTGGTGGGGTTCTGGTGGTCATCAAAATGAAGGAGCACAACATGTTGCATTGTGCCAGGTGCATGCCTCTGTACTTGATACTGCAGCTTAGCAGCATTCAAGTCTGGGGCCATTTACCCTAAATTTCCTGTACCTGACTTCATTCATCTCTGTAAGAATTCAGAGTGCAGCTGAGCACTAGAAATAATCATATATTGAGCCGTACATGTGTGCTGCTACTTTGTTCCCTGACACCACCACGAGTGTGGCCAAAAGCAGAAGTAACACAATGTGAATACCCCTTTTAGGTAGCAGTGCATACAGTACGGGATGTCGCATTGGTCCTGATTATAAAGGACAAAATATGGCTTTTATTTTATTTATTTTTTTGAAGTTTTTCTAAAGTGAACAGTACCATGCCTCAATTTAATAAAGATATTAAATATGCATTTTATAAATCACACTGTTTAAGGATTTCAGTCAGGATAAATCAGCTTTTTTGCAGTTTTTTGCAAAATCGGAAGCACCACACTGATTAACTATTTGTGTCTTCTTATCTTACTTATGACCTCTTTATAACATGAGACAAAATGAAGCAAATTGATTTAGTCCACACAAGTGCATTCGGCTCTCGCATACAAACAGTAAGGGCACAATTTTGTCGTTTCTATTTAATTGTAAAATAACAGTTTACAAAAAGAAGTAGAACTGCAAACCATTATTGTCGGTACCAGAACTGCATGGTAACATGAACAATAAAGGAACAAGTGTAGGGTCACTGAAATGTTTTCTCCATTCTGACCATTGCTATTACATCATTCATAATGTCAAAAAGAAATTGATGACCACCTGGCTCATAGAGTGCTTTCGTGATGTATGACTTTTGACCTTTGGAGGCCTCTATTCTCTGTGTCCTAGGACCTAATGCATCTCCACTTGAAGCATTTTTCACCACTGCCTTTACCCTGTGAACATTTCTGTTATGGTCGAGGGCTGCAAGTTGTGTGCGTGCTACCATAGAGTCCATAAAGAAATGTAACATCGTTGGACGATATTTAAGGCATGTTCTATGGTAAGTCTCTAACTCTCCCGTGTGACAGAGGAAGGACAGTTGTTTTAAGTCATTTAATAGACTGGTATTTTCAACAATTTTTTTGAGCTGTTCATGGGCATCTGAACCTTTCTCCAACCAGTTTGTATTTTTAACCACTTCCTCTGGCAGAGGTGGATGATGACATGCTTGCAGTCACTATCACTATCCCACTCATGAACATTGGCCACATGCTCAATCACCGATTTCCATTTTTGGATTAACAAATCAGGGTTTCTACAACATGTGCAAGAGCTCCACCAAATATGGTTTCTGATTGCCTCCACCCATTGATATAGGATTTCACAGTTTTTATTTTTTGCTGCCATCAATACTTCATTGCCGATTGATCTCGATAAGTGCCATAGATCTAATAGATGTACAATACCCGGATAAGAGTCCTGTAGAATTTCTTTAATTGCAACACTTCTATCAGTAACAATCATCTTCACATCCACATTCATGGTTTGGAGCTCACCCATAGCCTTCTGAAATCCTATTTTTTCAAGGCCTTCCAATGTCACCTGTTGAGTAACTGGTTCCACTGAAAAAGAACAAATTTTTTTGGTAGCCACATCCATCAAAGAGTATATAGAGTATTTGGGAGAGAACTTATGATTGTCCAATTGTTGATCTCCTGCCAAGCAAAGTGGTCTTTCCTGGACACTATGTATGACTGCTTTTTGTTCTTCCTTCCAATGATGATTAATGGCTCGAAACAGGTACATAGATTGATTTCTAGAATTGGTAGTTTTATCTATTGATTTCAAGTTCAGCAATTTGAACATATGTTGGGTTTTTAGAAAACTTGAACCACTAAGTAACACTGCTGCAGATAGCAGAACATTTCCCAATGGTTCGTATCCATGTCGTGGCTGGCTTTCCCACAGTAACCTTGTATGACCAGACCTGCAGCGGACTGCTACTGACAAATAAGATCCTATACTTTCCTTTCTGTATTGTGTAAGTGGAGACATACATTGTGTTTCGCACATACATGGTATCATCATTATCAGTTTTCTGAGACAAGATTCAAACACAATATACTTTTCTTCTTCAACATGATTCTGCCCTGGTGACTCCAAGTCCTGGAAAACAGGTTTTACATCATCGTCGTCTTCTGCATCACTTGGAACTAGGAATGATTCATCTTCATCCTCACTCAGTTCATTGATAAGGAATGAGGAGTCATTCGGATACTCTGCTTCCTCCTCAGTCTGTAGTGAAGATGCTTCCCATGATGTTGGATTTGAGTAAACTGGATCTATACTGTCATTTGGAATGGGTGAAAGCCTTTCTACTTTGTGATTTTGTAATTGAAAGTGAGTTAAACTTTGTGATGAGCTTGAAATTGGAAATGGATTCTCTTCTGTTTTTATATGTGGTTCAATTTTTATTGAATGGATGTCAAACTCTGCTGTTGTACAGATGTCTTTAAACAGTGTTGAAGATAGAGCTACCTGCCCTGAAGAATATTCATTTTCTTCTTTAATATGAATATCTGAAGTAGTAGGTCCAGATACATCCTCTTCAGAATCTAAGATTTCAACTTTAACAAGATCAAAGTTAACCATTTCTAAATCTTCACATGGACCATGGTCATCATCGCCTGAGCTGGAGGAACGACCATCACTAAACTCTACATCTTCTGGGTTGTCAAGAGACGGGGAGGAGTCGAAGCCATTAGCTGGTTCGCTTGGAACTAATAAGGTGCACATGGTCTGACGATGCTTTGTATATATTTTAGTTTGGGTATGTGCATTTCTTTTCCTATGCATTGGGTCAGTGGCGATACAGCAACTTTTTCTATTTGTGATGAAATCCGTGTTGACACCTTTGTCAACCATTAATGGTTTCGGAATCAAAAAAGATGGTTGAACCATTGATCCGCTACTTGATACAAAAAAAAAGTTTACCTGTGCTAACAGCTGTTTGACTTATACAAGGGTTAGGCAATATACTTGGCTTAGGAGAAGATGGAGCACTGGGTTTCAAGAAAGCTGTATTCTCCTCCAGTTTTCTTTTCTTTGATGGTGGCAAACTGTCCGGTATTACAGACTGGGAAGTGGGTGGAATATTGACCACGGGTCTAGTTTCTGTGTCAGACCAGATGATGTTGAAGTTGATTGTGTCACAAAGGACATGTTTCCAGAAACGGGAAGAACTGCTGTGGAGCATGGCTTTGTTTCACTAACGATTGATGGATCGTTTATAGCTTTGTATGGAGCCTTATCAAATCCAGAGGTCGAGAGCGTTGACCCTGATGCTGCAGAAAAGGATATTCTCGGACAAGAAGATGTGCTGGAAGATGGAGCTTCTGGTCTGAGCTTGGTATTCAAAGGCAAGCTGGAATTTGTGAGAACAAAAGAGGAAGGTTTTTGCAAAAATGGTATAGGTATTGAAGTATTTTGCTGTACGTTTGCAGGTGATAACTGTACCAGTTGACAACTATTGGTTGATGCAGTAAATTCTGGAACTTCTTGTTGAACGCATGATGACGACTTTGGTACTTCCACAATGGATGACTTAGAAGGTCTTAATACAGATGACTGCTGACTTACGGTAGACAAGGCAGGCTGTATTTGTGAGGCCTCATGTGTTATAGTTGCAGTTGGCTGAATAGTTACTGTTCTTTCAACAACGACGGGACTAGGTTTTTGACCTATACCGCATGGTTGAAAAAAAACCTGTTGAGGAACCACAGGCACTAAAGTCATTTGCTGCAGAGTGGGTTGTGCAGATGCTTTTGGAAGAACAACTGGAAACTCAACCCGATACATACGGCCTTTACCAGAGGAAGACTGCTTCTGGCCGTCCGCAGGTACAGCAGAAGAGACACGTCGCTCACTAGAAGAGACGACCGGTCGTGACACTGATGGAATATCTGTAGATGATGGGACTAAAGATGGTGTTTTTTTCTTAAACACTGTAGGAATGGCATCCTTTTTTAAAATCCTCCGATAGCCATCATAGTTGTAACAGTCATGTGTGAAGTGGGAGGAACACATTCTATATGTGTCATATACTTTTCCCAGATACACTTTTACAACCATTTTGTCAATGTCGACACCATATTGTCCTGTCTGCTCCAGCCAAAGCTTGATTTTTTCAGGTTCTTTTGGAAAAGTATGAAGACTTACAGAAGGATCACGCTTCTTCCATGAGGAAGCGCAACCACGCACCACACAAGAGGGCATGGTGAGATGCCTGCATAAAAAAAGAGAAAAATATTGAGGTAACCCCTTAGAATATATGTAAAAAATGCAATATGTCTACAAACAGTAGGAATATTTTTGAAGCATATTATAGAAACACATTGCGCCTCCTTTATCAAAACTGTCAAGCAGTAGAACTGTCTTTGTCGAAACAAACAGCAAAAGTAATGTAAAAACCCTTCCCTGCGCTTTCCAAAACTAAAAAAAAAAAAAAACTTTTGTGCTGGAGTTACATTTAATAAATATATCTGTTCTGACTTAAAGGGGTTGTCTCACTACATTGATTCATCTTACCTCAGTTCTGTTTTCTTGGTTTCACTTTGAATTCAGGGGTGTGTTTACTGGCTTCTCCTGGCTGCAGTAGAAGCCAGGACAGGAGCTATAGCAACCAGTGCTGGCAGCCTATCAGAGATTGAACAGGTCTGTAGCTATAGCAACATGAGAAGCTGATGCAGCCAATACAAGAGGGGATATCTAGGAATAGGTAGGATACTGTTAATGGACACATATTGCAAAGTGACTTGTTTTTGCCAGATCTTTAACATTAAAAGCAATACTTGTAGTGAGACAACCCCTTTAAAAACAAACCTACAGTCCCTATCTCGTTTGTAACCCGGGGACTGCCTGTATATAGTTGAAGGAAAAAAAAGTGAACCTTTTGGAATTACCTTGATCTCTGCACTGAATTTAATAACCTGTAGGTCCCCCTTTAACGGCCATTATCTCCACCAAATGTCGACTGCAAATAAGATTTGCATAACTATCAAAAAGAATTTTGGAATCTTCCTCTTTTAAATGTTAGTTCATTCATATTTCTGGAGTACTTTGTATGCACCGCACTCTTTAGGGTGTGATACAGTATCCTGATAAAACTAAGGCCGAGTTCACACGGCTTATTCACGGTGTAATTGCGGGACGGATTTCGCCCGCAATTACGCCGTGTGGTCGGCAGGGTCGGGGCGAGGGGGCCAGCAGCCCACCGGCCCCATAGATATTCATTATCCACGGCACGTGAATAATGTCATTCGTGATGCGAAATACGGCGAACGGGGAGAGGAGACTGAATCCATAGTTCTTTATGAGAACTGTGGATTACTGTAATGACTGGGATGGATTTCAGCCCGTAATTCGCGCAGTACGGCGCAAATTACGGGCTGAAATCTGTCCCAAAATAAGCCGTGTGAACATTGCCATAGGCTTGGTTCACATATGCGTTGCAGGATGTGTTCGGAACCTAGGTCGCATTTAATAGGGACCGGCAGGCATCCTGCATGTCTGTTGTGAAACAGATCCCCAGGAGTCCATTTTCACCTCTGCTTTGTTTCGAACTGAACCTCTGACACAGGTGTTAAACAAGTCTCAAGGGGTTGTCCGGTGAATCAGCTATGTAATTATTTAGGTGTTTTTTTTATTTTTAACACAAGGAGACTTTTGGTTTATTTACTACTACTTACCCTTTTCCTTGTTTTTTAAAAATTGCTCAATGGGGTTCAGGGAACCCCGGAAGAATGAAATAAGGGTTTTGATTTAAACCCCTTGCTCCACCAATCACTTTCCTAAGAAAATGTAGGATTAAACCCAGTTTCCCCCCCTTTTTGTGGATTTCCATGGTCAAATTGAGACTCTGGTTCAAATATCTTGATAAAAATGTTTAAGCTGCCAGTTTTTAAGGGGGTCTAATTTGGGCAGTCCCTTTATTTTTTACCTCCAATCGAGAAATAGGCCCTTCAGGGTCCCCGCCTCCATTATTCAGAGGAAAAAATAAAAAAACCCAACCTGCAAAGCTCCCCTTTTAGGGGACACCCCTGTGGGGGGGGGGGGGGGGGGGGGGACAAAAAACCAAAATGGAAGCCCCCCCTTCCCTTTCCCAAAAAGGTTAAAATAAAAGTAACCAAGTAATTTAATGTTTTTTGCACACAAAAACATTCTGAAAAAAAGTATGCAACCTGGTCAGTCACTGGTCAGTCACAGTTGCCAAAAAGACAGCAAATATGGCCCCGTTTTTTTTCACTTTTACCCCAAAGCTGGTGAAGTTTTTTATTTTTTATATTATATATATAATATATATAAATTTTTTTTTATATATAATATATATATATATATATATATATAAATATATTATATTTATATACTATAAATTTTCCAAATGGTGAAGGCAGCGTAAGCCTTCAATTGAAGCAAGATGTAAACAGAAGGGTGACGCGCTGGACCCAAATGAGTACTAGTATGCTAAAAAATTTAAAAAAGTAAGTGGACAAGCATTTCCCCTTACGAATTTTCACATGGCAAAAAATTTGGGAGTTTTTTTCCCGTATTGCGCCCGTCTGGCAAAAAGGGGGGGGCGATTTTACGTCCCATCTAAGGGAACCCCACAGTTCTATAGAGAATTGCCCTACGTCTCCTCTCCGCTCCCCAAAATACCCCGCGGGGGAGCAAAAATGACATGGCAATTTTTCACGACCGAAACACGCGTAAATTAAATGTTATGGCAGGCACCTCAAACTGCGGCCCCTCCAGCCGTGGAAAACCAACTCCCTTTGCATTTTAAATTTTAAAACCATAGGATGAGGGGAATTGTTTTTCCCAACAGCGGGAGGCCGATTTGGGACACCTTCTAGGGGGCTGGGGCTGCGCCCCCCAGCACACTGTAAAATTGGGGCGAAATTTATGCCGTGTGAACTTTCCTTTAGCGACAAGGTTGTTGTTAAAAAAAAAATAAAATAATAAAAATTTTCATTAAAAAAATGACCTTTATGTAACAAAAGCTCACGGGACAAAAAAATTAAGTCCCGGTTTTTTAGCTTAATTATATCCCTGTGCATTGTAAGGAGGGCCGAAAACTGACCTGTTGGTGGGGCTGGGACGGGGAGCGGGGGGACCCCGCACTATATTGGGTACCCCCCTTCCCATTATTTTACAAGCAGAAGGGGACAGTTTGTTTAAACCCCATATGGGGTCAAGTCCCCTTGGGGGGGATTTATTTAAAGTAAAAAAAAAAAAAAAAAGGTTTTAAAAAAAAAAAAACTTCAAAACACCCCCCCTTTTTTCTATTTTTAAAAAAAATAAAAAAGTTCACTTTTGGGTTTTCCGCACCATAAAAGTCCTATTGAAATATCATTTATCCCGTGCACTGAAAACCGTAGAAAAAAAAAAACCTAACACCAAAATTAGGTCATTTTTGGTCATTGCACGACCCTTAAAAATTGGAATAAAAAAAAAACTTGCTGCATTTCACCTCACTTAGAATTTTTATTTTTTTTTTTTTTTTGGAGTTTCCAATTTTTCTTTGTAGGTCAATGGCATTATTACGAAGTACATCTTGTCCTGCAAAAAAAAAAAAAACAAGCACACGGGAAAAAAAAAAATCTTGGAAGGCGGAGAGAAAAAAAAAAAAAACACCCACATTATTATGACCAGCTATCAGGAAGGGGTTAAAAGTCAAATAAGCAGACCCATATAAGGCTTCATTCACACTTGTGTTTTTTGTGGCAGCACGTGTATGCCAAAATCCAGAGTATTCCGGTATGCAGAAAAAGTGGAAATCTTTCCATTCCTTTTCTATGTTTATGTTGTACTCTTGGGTTTTGCAAACACTGATGTTAAATGCTGATCAAAATACACACTTGGGAATGATGCGCACTGGAGACATTGCATTACTATGGATACAAGGCCAGTGAGGTGTTTATACAGGCAGAAGGTGCAGTTCACACCTACATGGGGGCTTTGCCGCAGATTCTATCATGGCAACAACACTTTTTCACAATTTTTTTTTTTTAACATAAAGTACACGCTGAAGCATTCTGCTTGTTTATGTTAACTATGTCATCCCGAACACGACCCAATGTCTTAACATTTCTGTTGACAAAAGTCTATGCCTGAAATGTTTGGGATGACATTGTTAACATAAAGCACCTCATGCTCAAGCATTGTGTCCGTTTCTGTTAAAAGTAATAATAAAGTTGTGAAAATGTGAAGGAAGTGCTGTTGTGATACATTTGTTGCTATTTGGACTGATTAGTGTCTGTCCACACGGCCTGGTTTATTTCTCACATTTGGAAACCGTCCCCCATAGACTTTACAAGAAAATCCGTTCACTAGTCTACAATGAATGGATTTTCAGCAGCCGGTGTTTCAAACACTCGTAGCAGGCACAACCTTCCGCCTGGTTTTCAGGTGCAAGGTGTGCAATTCAATGGTCACGGGGACGGGCAAATCCGCAAACAGAACCGCCCCCCCAAAACCTTTGAAAAGATGGTAAAATACCAGCATTTTACTTACATAGGCTGTGTGGATGCAGCCTTAGGCTATGTTCGCACGCCATTTGTTAACCCCCTAACCGACATAGGATGTATCCATACGTCCTGACGGCGGTAAGCGGATTTGAAATTGCAGTGCAGTTACAGCGCAGGGGGTGGTGCCGCCGCCCCCGCGCTGTTTAACCCTTTAGACACCGCGGCAAAATGGCTGCAGCATCTAAATCAATGAGATACAGTGCCACGCACCATTTCTCACTGCGATCAGCCCGCAAAAAATGCCGGCTCGCTCACGTCCGTAGGTGTTAGTACAAAAAAGTTATTGGTCGTACAAAATGGCGCCGTGGCGCAAATATCAAAGATAGAAAATGTTTGGAATTTTTTACGGTACCAAAACATAATGTAAAACCGTACATGTCTGTATTGCCGGCTACGTATAAACCTGTAGAATACAGATAATATATAATTTTTAATGAAGAACGAATGCTGTAAAAAAAAAAGTCTCCCGCAAACATGGCACAAGTATGTCTTTTTCAATATTTTGCCCAGCTCAGAATTTTTATTTATTTTTTTTTTGTCCTCCCCAGTATTTTTTATGGCAATATGCATAACACCATTGGAAAGTACATTTTGTCCCGCAAAATAAAAGGCCTCACGTCTATGTAGGTGGAAAAAAAAGTTATGGCTTTCTGTAGGCAAGAAGAAAAAAAAAAATTAGTGCCATATTATTATGACCATCCGTCAGGAAGGGTTTAAGTACGTATTTGGGAAAATTTTACGTACGAAAAACAGACCCCAAAAAGTATTTAACAATGTTTAAGTGTGATGACATTGATTTCAATGTAAAATACGTATCGTCAGTCAGACAATACGTGTTTTGCATGCGTTTGTGCACCGCATAAAACGGGTGTGTTCAAAGAATTGATATGTCGATTCTTGATCTGTTTTACACACTGAAAACACAAGAACAATAGGGATACGTTTTTTTGCAGTCCAGAAAACGTATCCAAATACATACCATAGTTGGTGGTGCGTTTTTGGATGTGTTGTCGCAATCCTTTTTACATATTGCAGGAGCATATCCAAGACGCCGTCTGCACATCCCCTTAGGGGCCGTTCACACGGCTTATTTCTGGGACGGATTGCGCTGCAATACAGCTGGAATCCGTCCCAGTCATTATGGTAATTCACAGTTCTCATAGAGAACTATGGATTCCGTCTCCTCTCCCCACTCGCGAACTACGGGGAGTGGGGAGAAAGTGGCATGCACCGTCTCCCGGCAGAGTACGCGCCGTGGATAATGATAGTCGATGGGGCCGGGGCGCTGCGCCCCTGCCCCGCCCCTTATTCAAGCCGCAATTGCAGGCGAAATCCGTCCTGCAAATACAGCTTGAATAAGCCGTGTGAACCGGCCCTTAGTCACAACAAGGACATGAAAGCAGGAATTGTGGAGACCAGGACCTAAACTTATTGCATCATATACAGACCCACAAATCTGTGATAAATTGCATCTTGTCAAAACTACAGACCTCACTGTGGGAACACGACTGTTTCATCGCACCCACAGCGGCCAAGCCAACGATGCTCAAGGAGTTACACTTTAGGGTATGTTCACACGGCTGATTTTGACACTGTTTTTAGAGCGTTTCCGTGCCCAAAAAGGCTTCAAAACGCCCCACCGCTAATTTTCATTGATTCCTATGTAAAACAGCGTTGTAGTTCACACACGACAAGGTTTTTACATACGTTTTAGGCTCTTCTTTGGGTGCTGAAAAAGAAGTGTCATCTCAATTCTTGAAGTCTTCAAGGCTGAAAATCCCCATAGGATTCAATGGAGGCTTCAAAATCTCGGCACGGCTTTAGTGTATGTTCACACGTTGTAATTGCTGCTATTACGGTAAACTCATAGCTCTCACCGAGTTTTCCCTGGCGCACAGTACACGTTGGGAGAAAGAAGTGACGTCACTTCTTCTGGCGCCAAGAGTGAAAGGGGAGCAGCACAGTGCACTTTAGAAGTACGTGCTGGCCACACCCGGTGTATAGCAGAGTGCACAGTAAGCCCTGCTATCAGGGCTGTGGAGTCGGCAAGCCGAAGCCCCGACTCCGACTCCTCAATTTCCCAAACCTCCGACTCCTGACTCCTTCATACATGGCGCATGTTTAAGTGATAACTTTACTGTAGTAAAATGGTAACATCAGGCTGTTTATCACCTTATGATACAATAATCAGGCTATTTAGGTAGAAGTTACAGACACTGACAAGCAAAAGGGTAACAATGTTTTGATCTTTTGAACACTTGAGGGTAGAGTTGAAGAAAAAGCTGTATTTGTATCCAAGTCCAGTCTGCACCAACAGTGGGAACGTGTAGAAGAGACCTGGGATCAGATTTTGGTCAAGATGTGCTTGAATCTGATCCAGAGCCCAGAAGGATTCAGGCAGAGCTGAAAACCAAAGGTGGATTTCTCAAATACTAACAAAATAATATAAATTAACACTTTGATTTTTAGGAGCAAAACTGTAACGAAGCAGATGCTAAATACTTGCAAGTCAAATTTATGTATAAGATTTAAGATGACTGTATATAAAATTACAGTAGCCTCATGTACAAAGCTGTAGTGGATGGTGAGATGTGGAGCCTGAAAGTCACAAGTTCAAACCATTGTTACCCTTTTGCTTGTCAGTGTAAAATATATTTATTGGATACGACTTTAGGACACAAAAAAAATTGTAAATATGAAAAACACTGCAGGAACATTTGTGGAGTCTCTGAATTTGTTCTGAGAAATAGTATTGCCTCCATCAGACCCTGCATAAATGACCTCACATCTGATCTCATTATTTCTATGCTAGAGAACAGCCTCTCTACACTAACTTGGGTTGGGGGCAAAGCGGTGACCACAGGGGCAACATCTCTAACAATGTCAGGGTATAAAGGAACTGCCTCAGCCAAAGTCAATTTTGATGAATGGTTGAACTCTTCTACTTCTCTGAAAACAGGTAAAAATTTTGCTGAAATCTGTTTGCCATGGGAGCAGAATCTTTTCCCCTGGGGCAGCGCTTTGCCTGCTCCATGTCATCAATTACACTCCTCATGTGAGAGGCTGAAGATATGGGAGCAGTAGCACTGGCCGGACCCAATTCCTCTTGAGTCGGAGTTGGTCCATTTTAGGACGACTCCGACTCCTGCAACATAGCCATCGACTCCACAGCCCTGCCTGCTATACAGCGGGACTAAGCCGTGTGAACCCATTAGATGCATTTTTTGCCGTGTTTTACGGCCGTGTTTCGGCCCTGGCTATTAATTTGTATGGGTATTTCAGAAAAACAAAACAGGGTTGGAAAAACTTGATCAAAACCTCATCTGAAAAGTGCTACGATGAGATGCTTTTTAGACGAGGTTTTGACGCCAATTTGGACACTGAAAATTAAGCGTCCAAATCAGTCGTGTGAACTAACCCTAAATTCAGCCCATTGAAGACAACCATAACCCTGAAGGGGCCCTCGGTGGAGGTGAGCCTGACACCTCTGCCCCAGGTGAATAGCACTGCCGGCCGCTGGTCACACTGCCACTGAGCTGTGGTTTGTACTTATAGCCGACGTGGAGCAAATAAAAGTTTTTCTTTCTACAAGTGTTTTTTTTTTTCCCTTCATTTTAGACTCAGTTAGAAAAATGTTTCATTTTCCCTCTTAAATCCAACACAGCAGTAACACAAAGTACATGTACCCTAACAGGACGTGCTGCACACTATTACTAGTACACAGCACCGCCTGTCACTGAAGCTGCCCTCGTATGACACCAATATATAGCAGCAGTGACGTCACATAAGAGCATATCCCTCCCTCCCCCTCGGCCCGCCGGTTACCTCAGCGCTCTGCGCCGCCTATACTTCTCTCAGCCACTTCGTGTTGTCTGACGTCATCAGCAGGCGACCTCGCGGCGCTGTGTAAGTGACGTCACAGCGAAGCTGGCAGAGAGGTGGACGGAGGGGTTTCTGCAGGTGTCTGAACGTCATCACCATAATGGTCGGTGGCGGCGGGGGGAGCCGTGACTGGTGTGTCCCGCAGGGAGAGATTCTCAGCAGCGGAAACAACTGACATCCAGCGGGAAATTGTTCCATTATGTACAATGGTGGTCCAGTAATAAACGAGTCTTCTAGCAGCAGCTTATGGGTTTCTCCAGTTGTAAAACTACAACTCCCAGCATTCCCTAGACAGGCTAGGAATGTCCTGGCATGCTGGGAGTTGTAGTTTCACAACACCTAGATAACCACAGGTAGGAAACCACAGACTAAAATAATAAAGAGCATTTTACTCCCTTGCGCCCCTGGTGCTGGAGCTATTTCCTGCGGCAGCGCTTGTTGGTGACATCCGGTTTACTTTTCGCATCCTAACCTAAGAGCCAAAACTTTTTTTTATTTTCATATGGAAATCACTGTAGAAGGGCTTGGCTTTTTTGTGTGTTTTAATTTAGAAAAAAGTTTCATAGTTTGTAAGGCTGAAAAAAAGACAGCTGTCCATCCAGTCCAGCCTATTGATCCAGAGGAAGGCAAGACCCCCAATGAGGTAGAAGCCAATTGTCCTCATTTTAGGGAAAAAATTCCCGACTCCAATCTGTCAATCAAAATAAAGCCCTGGATCAACGACCCCTCTCCAGAACCTAGTCACTATAAGGGTATGTTCACACGGCTTATTCTGGGACGGATTGGAGCCGTACTGCGCGCCGGATTTGCGCTTCAGTACGGCTCCAATCCGTCCCAGTCATTATGGTAATCCACAGCTCTCATAGAGAACAGTGGATTCCGTCGCTCCTCCCGGCTCGGCGAATCCGCCGCGGGGGAAGAAAGTGACATGCACATTATTTATGGCACGTACACGCCATAAATAATGCATTATCTATGGGGCCGGCGAGCAGCTCCCCCGTCCCGCCCCTTATTCAAGCCCTAACTGCGGGCGAAATCCGTCCTAAGGGTATGTTCACACGCCTTATTTTGCGGCGTACTGCGCTTAACACGCGTGGAAATGCGCCCCATAATTACGGTAATCCATAGCTCTCATAGAGAACTATGGATTACGCCTCCTCTCCCCCTCGTACAATACGATCGTATTGTACGAGTGGGGAGATAATTGACATGACATTTACACGTCATGTAATGAATGTCTATGGGGTCGGCGGGCTGCCACCCCCCCCCCCCCCTCACCCGCGCCTCGGAAGTATGCACTGATCAGTGCTAGCTCCCGAAACACACGATGTACTGCGGCGAGTACTGTATGCACCACAGTACATCGTGTGAACATACCCTAAGGGCTCGTTCACACGGCTGATTTGGGCACTGATTTCAGCCGTACTGCGCGCCGTATTTGCTCTCCAATACGGCTGAAATCCGTCCCTGCCATTACGGTAATCCACAGCTCTCATAGAGAACTATGGATTCCGTCTCTCCTCCCCGCTCGCACAATACGCCGAGAGGGGAGAAAGTGACATGTCAATCATTTACGGCGCGTACGCGCTGAGAATAATGAATGTCTATGGGGCCGGCGAGAAGCCGGCCCCCTGCTGCACGGCAGACGGCGTAATTGCGGGGCGAAATCCGTCCCCGCAATTACGTCGACAATAAGCCGTGCGAACTAGCCCTAAGGCTGAGTTCACGCTGTGTTATTTTGAACGGATGACGGATCCGTTCTGACCCATGTAAAAATGGATGTGTTAATGTGTTCATTGACTCATATTAGTGGATGGAAGTGCAGCGTGCATTGACAAAGGGCCACATGTATACTATATACATTATAGTATACGTTTTTTTTTTTTTACAATGTATGTCAGTGGAAAATGGATCTTAGTGTTTGTGCCCATGTTTTAAGCGTATACGTTTTTATCTGTCTTAAAAAATATTTAAAAAAAGCTCCTTTATAAAATTGCGAGGAAAAACAAGTGACAGCCAATAGAAAAGCTAGGAATAAAAAATGAAGAGAAAACGGATGTCAAACATCTGCTCCAAACACATTTGTCATATGCGTTTAACATATATCTTCTAACATTCACGTTTTGACGTATGGTCAAACGCAGTGTGTACGAAGCCTAGCTTGTTATATTATTGCTCTCTAGAAATGCATCTAGAAAGTTTTTGAACTCTGTAATTGAATTCTCCATGGCAAGTTCCTCTGGCAGAGAGTTCCACAATCTCACTGCTCTTACAGTAAAGAATCCCTTTCTATGTTTATGTAGAAACTTTCTATCCTCAAGACATAGAGGACGCCCCCTTGTTTTGGATACAGTCCTGGGTATAAATAGATCATGAAACTTGTATATTCTAGTTATACTATTTACCATGTAAAGTATTGGAATATAGCAAAGGCAAAAAATCCAGCTCACCTGTCCCAGAATGCACAAAAATGTGCACATCCCACAAACACACCCAGTACTGGCGAAATCCAGTAGTTTATTGGAAAAATATTCAAATCCACAAGGAAAAAGAATGACAAACAGCTCACGCATTGCGAGCTAAACAACTTCCCTTAAAGGGGTTTTGCCACGATCTCATTTCATACCTCCTGCATCCAGCTCTTCAGCTCTGTGTGCTCAGAAGGGGGCGTGTGTGATTTGTTTGAATTGCATATCATGTGACCCAGCAGGGTGACATCACCAGGCCTTTCCTCTCTCTAGTGAAAGAACGGTCTGTTTCTGTATAGAATTGTAAGTAGCTACATTGTAGCTCAGAGGTAACATTTTTGCTTTACAGCACAAGGGTCCTTGGTTCAAATCCCTGCAGGAATCAAACCTGTGGATTTTTTTTCCTTTGTATCAATGCACAGACCTCATTAACGGCTCTTTTTTATTTGCACTGTTTGACTTATTACTAACTAGTCCAAAGGACAGGAGTAGAATGACAGCACCTGGGGTTTGAACACTCAGTAGCTACCTGACAAGAGAGGTGATGTCTGAGCATGTGCGACCAGGAATGAGGAGCTCTCAGCCTGGTCGTATCCCCTGGAGATGAGCTGTAAACAATGGATCACTAAAGGAGCAGCTAAGACAAAAACGGAGCAGAATTTTTAATAATAATGAATGGTGAAAATGTTTATTATTTCATTTTCAAACTTCCCGCGTCAATTTCACTTCGCAGCAAAACCCCTTTAATCATAGCAGCATGGTTGTTTCGCTCGCAACGCGTGAGCTGTTTGTTATTCTGGGTAAACCCTTCATTCTGAGAAGTATTTTCTGTATATGCATCCCAACGCGTTTCCCCTTGGGTGAAAATCATTAGTTCATCAGGGGACAAAGATATAAGCCACAGGAAAATAAAGATGAAGTCTATGCTGGGCATCAGGATGGTACATGGTTATGAGTTGATATATCGTCACTTCCCCCTTTTTATATCCTAAATAACATCTCCCATTGATATAAAAAAATTATGATAATGAAAGCCCATCAACTCACCTATTATGATGTAGACGTCCAATCACACGTGTATATCAGGCGGCATTCGGTGAAGCAGTGTCCCGGATGTACGTTATGCATGTGGAATATTTACCAGAACAGCGTCGTGGAAATGGATACTATGCATGCCCAATGGTAGGTGTCATAAGCAGTGTAGTGAGCTTGTCAAGATCAGGATAAAAGCATCACCAATACCCATGACATATTTGAATCAAAACCCAGGGGCACCTCTGTTTTGCATGGCAAAGCATGCACACCAAAAACCTGGAAATACAGTCATATGAAAAAGTTTGGGCACCCCTATTAATCTAAATCATTTTTAGTTCTAAATATTTGGGTGTTTTGCAACAGCCATTTCAATTTGAATATCCTAATTACTGATGTGATCCATCAGTGAATATTCACGATCTGTGAAATGTCGGGTTTATTGTGAACTAACACAAAAGGTGTGCAATGATTAGCTTCAATGTAGGTATATCAAATTGTATGGCTGTATGCAATAAAACCCAAATATTTATGAACTAAAAATTTGAATCAATACATAGGGTGTTTGCTCACAAGCACTGTTCATATAAACTGGAATATATTTACCAACTCCTTTAATGGACATGACAAAATGACCCTCAGCAGAGTTAATTAGAGCATGGAAAATCATTGTAACATGATTTGACCCTCCGATACAACATGAAGTATAAGGGTCCGTCCACACGACACGTCAAAATACTTATTGGATTCTGAATCCTAAAACCACATTATCCAATTTGTTTTTAATGTGGATTTTAGGTCGTATTTTCTGTGCTGGTTTTACAGTCAGAAGAGTCCCGTTCATCTCTGTGGTGTTTTGGATGCGGATTTGACACTAAGATGTTTAGGGCGCATTTTTCCTACCTAAATGTAGTGGAGAATGAACATGTTCCAAGTTTTTTTTGTAAAAACAGTGGTTTTGAAATCAACCTTCAAGAAAATCCAAATTGACGGATTTGAAAATCCGAATCTGCTCCAAATATCGACTGAAAATGCTTGCCGTGTAATAAAAAGACCACAGTCATACACTGATGAGGTGATACAATGTCGCCAGATAAATTCATAACTAAATGTAAGTATCAGAATGTATACTTTATGTATATAATGTAACTAACTCCTAAATTGCTGCTACCCAATATGGTTAATTCAATACAGCTCCTTTTATGAAAGGCAAAAATGTATCAACAATATTTTAGACAAACATGTATATGATATCAAGCATCTAGGAAAATGTTGCCCAAAAGTGAATTAGATGGGAGATGTAAATATGCCCACTATTTACAAGGGTATAAAAGAAAAGCAGGGAACCAAGGGAAAAAAAAAAAGGAAAAAGAGTATATAACAGATAATGTCTTTGATAAAGATGGGTTGTAGCTTTGTTTCACATTATGGCCTATATAGAGAACAAATATAATATTCTCATTCCACATGTCCTGACCTAATGGGCTGGTTGACCCTTCATTAAATGGTCATTAAATAAAACATCTACAATATAATGTCTTATTCACTCTGTGTGGTTTTAGTGAGTGTATACAATATATCCACTCAGCTTCTTTTTGTGATGCCGTCCAATGAAATAAAGATGAACCTTCATTAGAAAATTATCTGGGGTGTCCAAATGGAATTGTCACCACTCCCACCAGCCCAGGAACAAATTTATATGGGACGGCACCACTGGAGCTTTTCATACTTTTGTGGCTAATTTAAACAACATTGGTTTATGTTTCACTTATGAGATCAAGGAGAAAGAGTTTTCTTTCCTTGATCTTTTGATACAAAAAGATGGAAGGGGAAGTTTACACACTAAAACTTTTTACAAGGCCATGGCTACTAAGAGTTTATTACGGTGGGAATGCCACCAACAAAGTAATTTGAAGAAAGGCATCCCTAACAGCCAATTCATTAGAAGAAACTGTTCTAATCTGAAGGATTTTAATATTCAAAGAAAGGACCCTAGACATTGTTTCTTACGGAGGCGATACCCTGATGAAACTTTACAAAAAGCATGTAGATTTGTACTTTCTAGTAGCCACATGGCCCTGTTTAACCCTAATCCCATCCTGGATAGTAATAATCCCATTAGCCAACAATCTCATATCATTGCCATCTATGACGAAAGGTCAGGAGATGTCCTCAGAATTCTAAGGCAACAACACCGGAAAATGCTTAGGTTGGATAGAGACCTCATAGACTTGATCCTCAGTTCCCCCAGCGTCGCCTTTAGAAAAGTTTTGATCATTTAGGGAGCGCCTCGTTCATAGCGACTATTCTCCAGCTAAAACAACAACGGGCACATGGCTTTATTGTAAACCCCTTTAGACTTTCAAGTGCTGTATGAACTGTATAGCATGTCCCTACATTCAACAAGGTAAATTATTTACCTCTAAATAAGGTAGTTTGGTGACCTATTACAGGTGGCGATAGGGACAAGAAACTATTACAAAACAAACTGAGTGGATTTATCGTACTATACACTCAATGAAACGCAATGGAATGAACAAGGCACTATATTTTGGATGTTTAATTTAAAGACCATTTTAAAAGGGATAACCAGAGTATTAGGTTAGGGCATGTGAAATGAGAGCATTAAATTAGTTCTCTGTATAGGACAGAGTAGCTAAATTATTTATTATATGCACTTTTTTTTTCTGGTTCCCTGTTTTTACCCTTGTAAGGCTATGTCTACACAGCACAGGTTTTTCATTAGATTTACTGTGGATTCAGTATTTAGAATCTGCAGAAAATCTGATTGTACCCAGTGCTGTGTAGACCGTAATGCAAAATCCATGCTTTAGTCTACACGGCCCAGAGTTTTTTCCATCGGAAAAATGTTGCAATCTCCTGCATCTGCAGCAGTATTGCTGTGAATTCCTGTACAGTCAATATACAGGGCCAACGAAAATCCGGATACCCACCGCGATTTTTAACGCAAATCTGTGCAAAAAAACACAGTCCATCGATGTTAAAATGCTGTCGGATTTTGGACGGCAATTTTAACATTGCTGTGTAGACATAGCCTAAGGGCTTGTTCACACGGCGTTTTGGATCCTTTTTACGGATCCGTTTTTGGCACTTGAAAAACGCATCCGGAAAGCGGATCCGCAAAACGCAGCATTGGATACTTTATTTGGATCCGTTTTGAATGCTTTTTCACTTGCGTTTTACGCATCCGCTTTCCGGATGCGTTTTCAGAAGGACGGGGAGAGTCAGTCAGTCTCTCTCTCTCGCTCTCAGCAGCACCTCGTCCCAGCTCACCTCGTCCTCCCACAGCAGCACCTCGTCCCAGCTCACCTCGTCCTCCCACAGCAGCACCTCGTCCCAGCTCACCTCGTCCTCCCACAGCAGCACCTCGTCCCAGCTCACCTCGTCCTCCCACAGCAGCACCTCGTCCCAGCTCACCTCGTCCTCCCACAGCAGCACCTCGTCCTCCCACAGCAGCACCTCGTCCCAGCGCACCTCGTCCTCCCACAGCAGCACCTCGTCCCAGCTCACCTCGTCCACGCCGATCAGCAGCCCCCGATCTCCAGCGCCGCCGCTCACCTGCCCCCACGCCTCTCACCTGCCCTGCGATCTGCGCCGCCGCTCACCTGCCCCGCTTAACTGCAGCCACGCCGGTCCCGCCATCCAGCCGCCACTGACCTGCGCCCCATCCCGCGATCCAGCCCCGCTCACTGCGCTTTTCGCATCCGCTTTCAGGATGCAAAGCGCAGCTGTTACGTACCAGGAGTGTGGAGCGCTTTTGGACAAGTGCCAAAAGCGGACTCCATTATCTCCTATGGGCTTTCACTTGCGTAAACCGCAATAAGAATTGACATGTCAATTCTTAAAGCGGATGCGAAAAGCGCAGTGCAGGAAAGCTCTCAAAAGTGCATCGCTGATCTCCCGTGAAAACAGCGATGCGCTTTTGCCATTCAACTCAATGTTAATCACACTGACAATTATTAGATCCGTTGTGCGGATTCGTAAAACGGATCCGTAAAACGGATCACAAAAACGCCGTGTGAACAAGCCCTAATAGTAGGCTATTACATCTAATTTACTTTTGGCAACATCTTCTTAGATGTTTGATACATCATGTACTTCTCAAATATATTCATTAAAGTAGCTGTATCGATTAATCCATATTGGGTAACGGCAGCAGGCAACACTGCATCACATCATTACTGTATGTCTGTGGTCTTTTTGTTGTATTAGGCTGTGTCTACACTGTACAGCTTTATGATTGTATTTTCGGCATTTTATTGAAAAACAATGAAATATACAAGCAGAAAGATGTTGGCAAAGAAGGAAAAATGCATCCAACATTATAGGAATCCAGTGCTTTGCTGGAAATCATGAAATGTAATATTCTAGTGAGTAAACATTTAAGTAAATTAGAAACAGTCCAATCTGTAATTCATGTTAGCCTCATCAGTGAACTTCTCTATCCCTAGGTCAGGTCGGATCTGGGAAGCTGTGGCAGTTTATTCTGCCTGCAACAAAAAGCTCCAATCTATAACCTATTGTTTTCATACACTGTCAAACAAGATTTTTTTCTGGACTTGAACATTGTTGGCTATCCCAACAATAAGCCATTAAGTTTTGACCTGTGGTGTTCTATCCTCCAGGAACCCCAAAGAACAATACAATGAAGGTGCTCAAGTAAATGGAGCTGGAGACGGTACCAGGCAAGTGAGTAGGACAGACTGCAGTAACAGACACAGCTTCTTGTACAGACAGACTACTATATCTGTGTAAGCAATGGAGGGGACTTTGAACAACAATAATGTTATGGTCATGGGGGAATAAAAGAATGCAATATCTGGAGTGTTCACTGTACAGATTAAAAAACATGATAATTTTATAGATTGGATTGTTTTGGATTTATTGATACCTATTATGTTCACCTTACTTGTTATACAAAAGAAAGTGTTTTTATTGGGAAAATAGGATGTTTTTTTAGTTATTTTATTTGTTCAAACATTTATTACATATTTAATTTTTCTTTTTTTTACTTGAATATGGAACTAGGCTATCCCACCTTACAGTATTACTATGTACACTCCAAAAAATGGGAAAACTTAACACAATATAACTCTAAGTCAATCACACTTCTGTGAAATCAACCTTTCCAGTTATGAATCAACACTGATTGTGAATCAATTTCTCCTGCTGTTGTGCAAATGGAACAGACAACAGGAAGAAATGATAGACAATTAGCAAGACAACCCCTATAAAGGAGTGTCTCATTTCATCCAAGAAATGCCGCATTCCAGGTCTGAGAGGAGATCCCTCAGAAGAACATCCATGCCTCATCAGGAGCATGCCCAGGCGTTGTAGGGAGATCATACAGGCACATGGAGGCCACACACACTACTGAGCCGCATTTCCTTGTCTTGAGGCATTAACTGAAGTTGGATCAGCCTGAAATTTAATTTTACACTTTGATTTTCAGTATCATTTCAAATCCATACTCCATGGGATTTTCATTTTGATTTTCATTGATCATTTTTATGTTTTATTTTTCTCAACATATTCCACTATGTAATGAATAAATTATTGCAACTGGAATATTTCATTCATTCACATCTATGATGTGCTATTTTAGTGTTCCCTTTATTCTTTTGAGCAGTGTATTATGCCTGTGACTGGCAATTTTTAGATTCTTTCTCTGGCAGGGCCTATTAGGCTCTTGTTCATGACATTGTCAGCCACAGCCACACCGCAATCACAGAGGAAATAAAACATAACTTTTACTTTTACATACAAAACTAGTCAAAAAGGAGTTAAACTCACCAGCCAGTATTGGGTTTACCACATAAAAATATATATATAAAAATATAAAATATATAAATATATATATATATATATATATATATATAATTATTCAGATATTAATCCGTAGCCCTTTAAATAAAACCCATACCACCAATGTTGCGTATGTATGTATTGTTTGGATGTGTCTCCAGTCATAAATCCAGATCCATGCTGAAACAAAAGGGTTCTTAACGTTATTTTCATCCTGAAAAGAACGGTCCCGCAATAGCTGAGCCTATTGTACCTCATATACTGTTCCTAATCACCTAAATGTAGCTCAGCCAGACAATTGTTGTTCAGATATAACTGAACTCTTCAGTGGGTAGCAATCAATAGTGACAACATAGGAAAGATGTGTACACATCCGAACAATCCATATATATGCAACATTGGCGGTATGGGCTTATAAGCACTACAAGATACATCTCAGTAATCAAGATCTGTGTACCCAATACTGGTTGGTGAGTTTAACTCCTTCTTGACTAGTTTTAATTATGTAAAAGTTATGTTTTATTGAAATATCTTTCTCCTGCAGATTGACCTCTGTTAACAGCATGATCTAGGGCGTTAAATGTCTAGAATTTGACTTTGATGTGGATGCTACAGGCACAGTGTCTGAGCACTGCACATATACAGCATCTGGGAGTCTTGCCAACTGTTCTAGTGGCCCAGGTGAGTTAGGTAAATATGCCATACTGCTCCTAAATGAGTGCCCTCAGGTTACAGCACTATTGCTACCTTAACTCCTAATGTGTTTTGTAATTGAATGCCACAGTTTGTCTATCAGTCATAATCATTGTATAGGTATTAGACTTCTGTCATCACAATTTTTATTTTTGCCATAACTACTTTTGTGGTTATCACGTCTTTTTTTTATACTGTCTGTACTGTGGGTGCTCATCATGTGTGTTAACTTCTCTTGGCACTGATTCACATGCTGTTGTCTTTGTACGGTTTATGCCCCCAAACCACCACCAATCTGTTATTCAGTATGTCTTTAGGTTAACAATGATGCCTTTTCGCAGTCTGGTCATTGCAGCATAATCTAGTAAAAACTTTAAAAGCCACATGTGGTATATACAAATTCACTTAAAGGGGTTTTCTCGCTACAAACATTAAAGGGGTTGTCTCGCTACAATGATTGGGGTTTTTTTAAAAAAAAACCCCTTAAAAAACAAGCAGCTTTTCAATATTTCATTACAAATGTCCTAAAAGATTTGATAACCCGTTAGTGGGGTACACACTTTTCAAATCATAACACAACCTTTGATCCTTACTCATGGTGTCATCTGTAACCATCAGCCTCTGAATACAGGTCAAGCAGAGACCCCCCGCACAAATGCTTCTTTAGTGGGGGGAGTGGGAAACCCCCTCTGGCTTCTTGACCGGGGGCCTGGGTTAACCCTGGTTGGGGCCTGCTTTCCTCCCTCTCTACACAAAGATGTACAGCATTGGGCCCTGGTTTACTAAATCATGATGTTCGTGGACTGTAACTAAACTAAAAACATCAGATCAGGGGGGATGGAAAGGGGTTCATGCTCTGGGTCTAGTACAACCTTAGTAAACAATCACACTGCCCTGTGCTGTTTTTTAAAGGGTTTTTTTTTTTGCGGAGATGTCAATTTTAGCTAACAGGGGGTATAGGAACCTTGCATCCCCCCTGCTTTTTGGCCCACACCTAATCGCCTCTCCGTCTCCTGACGGGAGACGAGAAAAAAGACTAAGCAGACCTAGGCAGGCACACACAGGGGGAAAACCGCACAAACCCCCCTTCCCCCCCTGTATAAAAAACTGGGGGGAGCTTTCGGGTTTTCTGAGAAGGGGGAAAAGAGGAAAAAGGCAACAAAAGCCCCCTCTCAAATCAACGCCAGGCCCCAACTACTTAGGCTGAAGCTTTTTAAGAGACAACCCTTTAAACCAATTAAAAGGAAAAAATAAAAAAAAGAAATTTTTTCTAAATAAAATTTTGGGAAATAATTTTTCTTAAGTCAGAGATAAGAGACATTTTATCATTAAAGACTGAGAGCAAGGATTGATTCCCCGGGGCCCCACTGACTCCAAACAAACTAATTAATCTAACAGATTCTATAATATACAACACTGCAATATCTGAGCTCCAAACAAACTAATTAGATCTAACGAGATTTGCTTCAGTATATACTAATCACTGCTAATCACTGCTGTAGAACCACCCACACCCTGAGGAAACTGAGTACGTGCAAACTGCCTATAAGTCAGTGAAATAGCCTAGTGATAAAACCCCTATAAAAACTGCCACAGCCAGATGTCACATGGAAGTCTAGAGGGAAATATTAAATGCTTTAAAATACTGCTTGTTTCTTTGTGTCATTTTTTCTTGGGTGCATGTGTTGGTTATTGGCAGATTTTTTCCAAATGCAACCAGATCAGTCTGTCATTTCTGTTTAAATGTGTATTGTGTTTTTCCACATTATAATTCATGTAATTTAAATCATGTTATTTAATCACAAGAGCTACACAATCCGGTCACATTATTCCGACCAGCAGCTAATATAAAGTGTGCAGCACGGACACCAGCTAGATGGACTGTGAGTGACTCAATAGTGTTCTATTGGGTTGTCATAGGTATCTGGAGCCATGCTGACTGCATCCCACAGCTGCTGGAGGGCCCATTGGGGAGGATCCATAGAGCCAACATGACAATGGAGGTGGTCTCACAGATGCCCAGCTGGGTTAAAGCCTAGAGGATTAGAGGACCAGGGTAGTAATTGGAAATCTTGGTCATGATCCTCTGTTCCATGTGAAATTTTACATTGTTTTGATGGAAGATCCCATGCACCTCAGGGAAGACCATCAGCATGCACAGGTGAATGTGATCTTCAAGGATGCGTTCATACCCAAATCGGTTGAGAGTGTCTTCCACATTAATGAGTGTGCCCAGAGAATGTTATGAAAATATTCCCCAACATAACACTGCCACCACCAACTTGTGTTCTTCCGCCAATGGTTGCAGGGTGTTAGTTCTCTGATATTTATTCCTTGACTGACCCAGGATGAAGTGCAGCTTTGCCTTAATAAGATTAAAATAGACAAATCACCAGGTCCTGATGGTGTACACCCCTGTGTCCTAAGGGAATTAAGTCATGTGATAGACAGGCCCCTATTCTTTATGGACTGTACATTAACTGGGTATGCCCCAAAGGATTAGTGCAAAGGTGGTGTCAATATTCAAAAAGGGGTCAAAAAGTGATCCTGGAAACTACAGGCCGGTTGGTTTAACCTATGTTGTAAGTAAAATGTTTGAAGGTTTTCTAAGAGATGCTATCCTGATATCTCACTGAAAATAAATGTATAACGCCGTTCCAGCATGGGTTCATGAAGGGTCGGTCCTGTCAGACTAATCTCATTCCCGCTTCTATTAGGAAGTCATGCTAGACTGGATCGGTGAGGATTGGATGTCATATTTTTAGATTTTTTTTTAAAAAAATTTTTTGATAAGTGCCACAAAAAAAAGTTTTTTTTAAGGGTTAAAATGGAAAGGGCCTTGGCCCTGGGGAAAATTGGGGGCAAGGGGGAAAAATTAAATTTGCCAGTAAATAAAAAACAAAGGGGGGGTTTTAATGAAACATACTTGAACTGGTACAATTTGGGGTCCCACGGGGGTTTTCATACGGGGCCCCTTTTTCTCTTAAATTTTCCCATTAATAAAATTTTTACACTTTTATTGCACAGTAAATTTATAAATTTCTTTGCAAAAAAAACCCTAAGCCGGGAAAAAAGGAATCCACAAAATAGATGAAAATGTTTTTTTTTAAAAAGGGGAAACTGGATAATTTTGGGGAGGCCGGGGAAAAGGGGAAAAAAATGGCAATGGGGTTTAACACAGAAAAAAGGGCCAAGGGTTTAAATCAAGGGGGAAATTTAAAACCCCAATTTTAAATAAAACCCAAAAGGGCCCTTGACACAAAACTTTTTTCGGGGAAAAATTTTTTTGCTTTATTTTTTTAATCACACAAAGTGAAATGAAACAATTAAACCCATTCCCCCGAATCCCCCCCTTTTCAAACCCCCTTTTAGATACAATTTAAGACTTTAAGTCAAATTTTTGGTTTAAATAAACATCCCCAAAAGTCTCTGGGTTAGAATGACAAAGTAAGGAATTGTTAGAGAGCGGGCTGGAAAAGGGGGTTTTTGGGCGCACTTTTTGCCCAAAACTTCGGAAAAAACAATTTTTTTCCTTTTCTCTTTCCCCAAAAATTAAATTATTATTTTTTTATAAAAGAATCGCCCCCCCGGGAAAAAACCTTTGGGAGCAAGCAGCCTAATAAAAAAATTTTTATCACCTTTTTTCCCCACCGGGCCTTTCTTTTCCAAAATGAATTTTCTCCCGGGGGGGCCCAACCCCTTTTAAAATGTTTAAATTTAAAAACCTTTTTTGAAAAAAGGGGAATTTCCCACATTTTGAAATAAATAAAAAACCCCAAAAAATTTTTTTTTTTTTCCCATTTTTTTCCCCAAAAAAAAAACCCCCCCTTTTTTTTTTTTAAACAGGGCATTTTTTCATTTGAAAAAAAGAAACCTTTTTGGCGCCCCTTGCCCTTCCTCAACTTTGGCCCAAAATTGCATAGTTCCCAAAAACCCCCCCGGGTTTTTGGGGGTTCACTCCCCCCTAAAGGGGGGAAACCTTAGGCCCCCCCCCCCCCCCCCCTTTGGGGGGTTTTTTAACCCTCCCCCCTTTTTTAGAGTTTCCCGGGGGTTATTTTGTGGGCAGAGGCAGGGGCACATCTTTTTTTTTTTTATTTTTTTCCTCTTAAAACCGTCCCCCCTGCAGCCTTTGCCCCTTTGCCCGGGGGCCCCCCCGGCAAAAGCCCCCCAAGCTTAAAAGGAAAACCCCGAAGAAAAATTGCGGGGTAGGGGGGGGGGGGTTTTAAAGTGGGACCCTTAAACCCCCAACCCCCTTTTTCCCCCATTTTTAAAAAAACAAAGGACCAGCAAAAACCATAAAGGGGCGGGGAAAGGGCCCTTGTTTGGGGGAGGGGGTTGGCGGTTTGTTTTTGTTGAGGGGGGGTTGTGGGGGCAGGGGAACCTGAGTGTTTTTTGGGGGGGGAAATTGGTTTTGGAAGGGTGGGGTTTTAAATTTTATTTTATTTTTAACAAAGCAAAAGGGGGGCACCCCCCGGGGAAAAAGGGGGGAAATTTCTGTTTTTGGCTCGGGGGGGCCAAACCTCCCCGGGCAGGGGGGGCATTTTCCCCTGGAAAAAGGGGGAAACCTTCCTTTTCCCCTTTGGGGGCATCTCCCTGGTTTTATGCATCCCCCCCGGGATAAAGGAGGCATCCCCCTGGTTTCATGGGGGAAATTTTCCCCTGGAAAAAAGGGGGAAACCCTCCCCTGGCTAAATTCATCAAACCTGGAAAAAAAAGGGATTCACCCTCCCCGGGCTAAGGGGGCCCCTCAAAAACCTGGAAAAAAGGGGGGGCCCTCCCCTGGCTAAAATGGATTTTAACCCGGAAAAAGGGGGCCCATCTGCCTGGCTCAGGGGGCCAACCCAAACCGGGAAAAAGGTGGCATCTCTTTTGTTTTATGGGGACACAACCCTAGGAAAAAAGGGGGGCCAACGGGGCCCCTACCCTTTTTGGAGGAACTACCTGGCTGAAAGGGGACATCAAAAGTTTTCCAAATTCGGAAAACCCCTACCCCTGGCTTTTGGGGGGGCACAAAACCCGGCTTTTTGGAGGCCCCACCGGGTTTTAGGGGGGGAAAACTTAACCTGGCTAATGGGAAAACTACCGGGCAAATGGAGGCACAAAACCTACCTAATGGAGACACTACCGGGAAATTAAAGGGGCCCCCCAAGCTTTTAAGGGGCACTTTTTGGCTTTTGGGGGACACCCCCGGGCCTAGAAGGGGGTTTTTAAAACCCCCCTACGGGATCTACTACCCCCCCCTCCCAGGTTTTAAAAATAGGGAAAACCCCTTGGATACCCCCAATTTGGGGGCCCAACTTTTTTGGGGGTTAATCCCCCACCCTTCTGGATGGGAAAAACAATAAACATCCCGGGGAAAAGGGTTTGACCCAAAAACCCAAATTTTTACTTTCCCCAAAACCATTACCATTTAAATTTGGAAAGGGGGGGGCCCTTACATAAAATTTAACGGGATATGAAAAATTTTTTTTGGGAGCGCTGGGGGGCCAAAACGCACGCCCCCCTTTCAGATCTCCTCCCTTTTTTAAATTTAAAAAAGTTGGAAATTTAAAATGCCAAATTTGGGGCCCTTTTCGAAAATGGGGGCAACCCCAAACCCCATTTATGGCCCCCCCTGCTCCCAAATGGAAAAAACCCATCCCCACCCCATAAAAATCACGTTTTAGGTTTCCCAAGGGGTTACTAAGGGCCCCCTTTTAAACAATTTTCACTTTTGTTTGGCCAGTAGTGGTTTTGGCAGTATTTTTGGGGGTTTTTTAAAATTTAACCATTTAACCCCTGTTTTTAAATTTTTATTTATTATAAAAGGAAAAATTGTTTTCCCGGGGGCCTGAAAACATTCGAGGGAGGTTTAAAAAAATTAAACTTTTGGGGCCAAACAAGTACAAAAGTGACAATAAAATGACTAACAACTGGTACAGAGGGAGAGAGAACCCTGCCCCGCGAAGGCTTACAATCTACAGGGAAGGGGTGAAGAGACAGAAGGTGAAGGGTGGGTAGTTATGGAGGCAGCAGTTTTTTGTAAATATAAGAAATCCTGAAGAGATGGGTTTTCAGGCTGCTTTTGAAGCTGGTGAAAGTGGAATAGAGTCTGATGTGTTGGGGCAGTGAGTTTCCAGATGTGTAGGGGAAGCATGGAGAAGGTCTTGAAGATGTTGTGGAGCAGCTAACACAGAGAAAGCAGAAAAAAAGATCCTGTGAGGAGCAAAGATTGTATGAGGGGATGAGAGATTAAGGCAGAGATGTTTGAAAGGAGATATTATGGAGAGCCTTGTAGGTCATAGTCAGTAACTTGAACTGGATTCACCTGGTACTGGTAAGCCACTGTAGGATTGGAAGAGGGGAGAGACAGAGTGAAGTAACGAGGAGAGAGGTGGATGTTGCAGTAGTCCAGCTGGGAGATGACAAGGGCATTTACTTACATTTTTGTAGTATCAGGGTTAAGGAATGAGATATTTTTCAGGTGGAGGGCAGCAGGCAGAGGTGAGGGTTTGGATTTTGTGGTTTGAAAGATAGAGAGAATTGACTTGTGAGACCGGTGAGAGTGAGAGAGCCAGTGACTGTAATAGATCAGGTGGAGGATAGAGTGGGACGGTGGAAAGATGATAAATTCAGTTTTCTTCACATTTAGTTTTAGGAGATGGGAGGTAAGTATTATATGGACGATAGACAGTCTGGGATCTGGGAGAGCAGAGCGTTAAAGGGGTTTTCTCGCCACAAAGATCATATCTCAAGTGATGGGGACAGTAAAAATAAGCACTTTTGCAATTGTTTTGCATTACCTAAGTCACTTAGTATAGTAGACATGAGCTAAACTGTGAATCTATAGCTATTTCTGCAGCAGCTGGTCGGGACACCCCCCCCTTTTCTGTGATTGGCTGACTGACATTTCATTCAGCCTGTTGGAACACGCCCCCAGATGGGAAACGCCCCCCTGCTGTGATTGGCTGCCTTCACACTCTGTGCTTACTCCCCTCTGAGCTGTGGATAATGAAAGTGAAACTAGGTCCCTCAGCTTCTCTATTCTCCTATCTCAGCTCTAAGGATAGCGGCAAATTCTGAGTCTCTAGCAGATTCACTCTCCCCTCATAACACAGCCTTATAATCATACCTCCCAACCATCCGATTTGGGTGGGACAATCCGGATTTGGGACACCTGTCCCACTGTCCTGGGATGGAAGGGAGGAATCCCGATTTTTCAGGGATGTCCCATGGATCCAGTTCATGTGCCCTGAATCACCGGACTGCACTATACAGGTCACTGCTTGCACATCCAGGGGAATGTGCAAACAGCGTCCGCAGTCACCAGCTGCCTGTCAGGGAGCTCCTCCATCACAGGCAGCCAGTGCAGGGAACAGGGACGTAGGGGAAGCGTTCAGTGCAACTACTGGGACGGAGGCAGCAGGAGGAGGAGGACAGCAGTAGGGAGGTAAGTATCTCTCCTCTTCCTGTCTCCCCAGTTGCCCCCCTCCCTCCTGACCTCCAAATCACCCCCCTCCCTCCCTCATATCCAACTCGCCCCCCCCCCCTTCCTCCCTGTCCCCCAACTCGGACCTCTCTCCCTCCCTGACACCCAACTCGGGCCCCCCCCTCCTCTCTCCCTGTCCCCCAACTCAGATGATCCCCAACTTGTTACAGAGGTGGAAATTGGTAGGGAGTGCTGGAGAAGTGCAGAATCTAAGATGTTTGTGTGGTTTAATTCTGCAGGGGCGGGGCCGGGAGAAGTAATCATGGTGGTCTGGAAGGAATGGAGAAAGGGAACGACTCCCCAAAGAGAAGAAGTCACCTGTGAGTCACTAAATTTAATTTACTGTAATCTCTTATATGAACTGGTACGACCCCCATATGGTGACTGTATGTCAGGAATAGTAGTAGTAGTGTAATAGGTAGTAGTGTAATGGTTTATATTCATGAACAGTATGGCTGTATTATTCAGTCACTATATGGTGGTGATATGTGGTCATGGTCTTGTGGTATTATTCAGTCACTATGGGTGGTGGTGATGTTGTCATGGTATGGCGGAATTATTTGATCTCGTATAGCATTGATAATATTAGTCTTGGTGTGGTCAGTAACAGTACGGGGATATTTGCTCCTTGTAAAGCGGTATTATGTGCCCAATGTATGACCATTATATAGAAGTATCATCCACAGAACATTGTCTTACAGATTTTTATATGTAAGGGGCACTACCTAGCTGTAAGGGGCACTATCTGGCTATTGGGGACAGCTACCTGGCTAGAAGGCGGCATTAAACTGGCTACAGGAGGCTACTACCTGTCTACAGGGTTCAAATAGGGCACCGAGATACCTACCTATTGGGGCACAGTTTGGCGGTATCTCCCAGCTCTTCTGGATGCTGAATAGACAATACAACAGTCCAGGGAAGCTGGGTGACGCCAAAACCCTAATTTAGCTTTCTTCCAGAGCCATTACACAGTTAGATGGAGTAGGGTGTGGCTTACATGCAAGATGAGCGTGGATATGCAAATTTTTGGAGCGCTGTGCTTCGCACACCGCCTTCAAATCTCCTGCTTTTTTACTTTCAAAAGTTGGCATGTATGCCTAATTGGCTTCTGTAAATGGCAAGCCCAGAGCCCATTATATGGCCTCTAGCTGCCATGGCAACCATTGGCACCCCATGATCACGTTGTGAGGATGCCAGTGGTTAGCTAGAGGGCCCCCTCTTATCAATCACTTTGATGCCAGTAGTGGCTGCAGTATCTTGGGGGTTGAAAATAACCAGTAACTCTGATTTTAATTAATATTTATTTTAGAGCGCAATTGATTCCAGGGCGCTGTACATTCGAGGAGGTTAAATATATTACATTTGCCAAACAAGTACAAAAGTGACAATAAATGACTAACAACTGGTACAGAGGGAGAGAGAACCCTGCCCGCGAAGGCTTACAATCTACAGGGAAGGGGTGAAGAGACAGAAGGTGAAGGGTGGGGTAGTATGGAGGCAGCAGTTTTTGTAGGTTATAAGAAATCCTGAAGAGATGGGTTTTCAGGCTGCTTTTGAAGCTGGTGAAAGTGGAATAGAGTCTGATGTGTTGGGGCAGTGAGTTCCAGAGTGTAGGGGAAGCATGGGAGAAGTCTTGAAGATGGTTGTGTGAGCAGCTAACACAGAGAAAGCAGAAAAAAAGATCCTGTGAGGAGCAAAGATTGTATGAGGGGATGAGAGATTAAGGCAGAGATGTTTGAAGAGGAGAAATTAGGGAGAGCCTTGTAGGTCATAGTCAGTAACTTGAACTGGATTCACCTGGTACTGGTAAGCCACTGTAGGGATTGGAAGAGGGGAGAGACAGAGGAGTAACGAGGAGAGAGGTGGATGTTGCAGTAGTCCAGCTGGGAGATGACAAGGGCATGGACTTACATTTTTGTAGTATCAGGGTTAAGGAATGAGATATTTTTCAGGTGGAGGCAGCAGGCAGAGGTGAGGGTTTGGATTTGTGGTTTGAAAGATAGAGAGAATTGACTTGTGAGACCGGTGAGAGTGAGAGAGCCAGTGACTGTAATAGATCAGGTGGAGGATAGAGTGGGACGGTGGAAAGATGATAAATTCAGTTTTCTTCACATTTAGTTTTAGGAGATGGGAGGTAAGTATTATATGGACGATAGACAGTCCGGGATCTGGGAGAGCAGAGAGTTAAAGGGGTTTTCTCGCCACAAAGATCATATCTCAAATGATGGGGACCGTAAAAATAAGCACTTTTGCAATTGGTTTGCATTACCTAAGTCACTTAGTATAGTAGACATGAGCTAAACTGTGAATCTATAGCTATTTCTGCAGCAGCTGGTCGGGACACACCCCCTTTTCTGTGATTGGCTGACTGACATTTCATTCAGCCTGTTGGAACACGCCCCCAGATGGGAAACGCCCCCTGTGCTGTGATTGGCTGCCTTCACACTCTGTGCTTACTCCCCTCTGAGCTGTGGATAATGAAAGTGAAACTAGGTCCCTCAGCTTCTCTATTCTCCTATCTCAGCTCTAAGGATAGCGGCAAATTCTGAGTCTCTAGCAGATTCACTCTCCCCTCATAACACAGCCTTATATCATACCTCCCAACCATCCGATTTGGGTGGGACAATCCGGATTTGGGACACCTGTCCCACTGTCCTGGGATGGAAGGGAGGAATCCCGATTTTTCAGGGATGTCCCATGGATCCAGGGCATGTGCCCTGAATCACCGGGACTGCACTATACAGGTCACTGCTTGCACATCCAGGGGATGTGCAAACAGCGTCCGCAGTCACCAGCTGCCTGTCAGGGAGCTCCCTCCATCACAGGCAGCCAGTGCAGGGGAACAGGGACGTAGGGGAAGCGTTCAGTGCAACTACAGGGGCGGAGGCAGCAGGAGGAGGAGGACAGCAGCAGGGAGGTAAGTATCACTCCCTTCCTGTCTCCCCAGTTGCCCCCCTCCCTCCTGACCTCCAAATCACCCCCCTCCCTCCCTCATATCCAACTCGCCCCCCCCCCTTCCTCCCTGTCCCCCAACTCGGACCTCTCTCCCTCCCTGACACCCAACTCGGCCCCCCCTCCTCTCTCCCTGTCCCCCAACTCAGATGATCCCCAACTTGTACAGAGGTGGAAATTGGTAGGGAGGTGCTGGAGAAGTGCAGAATCTAAGATGGTTGTGTGGTTAATTCTGCAGGGGCGGGGCCGGGAGAAGTAATCATGGTGGTCTGGAAGGAATGGAGAAAGGGAACGACTCCCAAAGAGAAGAAGTCACCTGTGAGTCACTAAATTTAATTTACTGTAATCTCTTATATGAACTGGTACGACCCCCATATGGTGACTGTATGTCAGGAATAGTAGTAGTAGTGTAATAGGTAGTAGTGTAATGGTTTATATTCATGAACAGTATGGCTGTATTATTCAGTCACCATATGGGGGTGATATGTGGTCATGGTCTTGTGGTATTATTCAGTCACTATGTGGTGGTGATGTTGTCATGGTATGGCGGAATTATTTGATCTCTGTATAGCATTGATAATATTAGTCTTGGTGTGGTCAGTAACAGTACGGGGATATTTGCTCCTTGTAAAGCGGTATTATGTGCCCAATGTATGACCATTGTATAGAAGTATCATCCACAGAACATTGTCTTACAGATTTTTATATCACTTTCTATATATACACAATATATTACTTTATATAAATACATATTTATATACACCAGTAAAGCCGCTGTTGTGTTGGCGCTGGTCTTCTGGGTGGCGCGGGGCGTGATTTTGTTTGGTGGGGCGTGGTTAGAGGGATGTCATGGTGTGATGTGATTTGTTTGGGTGTGGTCAGAGGCATGGCCTGATGTGATGTAATTTGTTTGGGTGTGGTTAGAGGTGTAACTAATGAGTCCCTATTTGCAATCTCTATAAGTTGGGAGGTATGCCTTATACAGTCTGCTCTACCTCCTGCCGGGTAACAGAAGGAGGAGTGAGAGGGGGAGGGCAGTGTGCATTTCTCACATTTGTTTCATCAGTTCAGACTGTATGTATAACTGATTACAGCAATGCAGGGGCTCTGGTTAGAAGGAGCTTGTGCAGCCTGGGAGGGAGCTGAGAGATCTGCAGGCATGAGAAGCAGAACAGGAGGAATGCAGAGCTGACAACCTCTCCCTTCCTCTGCCAACACAGAATGATGACCTCTCAACTCTTGAGTGAGGGGAGACACGCCTCCTATCAGGAGATACACACCTACTGAGAAGAGAGACTCGCCCCTGTATTTGAAACTGAAACTGATAGAAAACAGCTCAAGTCTATGAAAGCTTCAAACGCTAAAACCCCTTTAACATCTGGGCCAGAGGTCTAAAGTTGTGTCGTCGGCATACAGGTAGTACAGAAAGCCATGTGATGCTATGAGCTGACCCAGGCCAAGAGTGTAGATAGAGAAGAGTAGAGGGCTGAAGACTGACTCCTGGGGGACACCAACAGAAAGAGGACAAGAGAAGGAGGTGCAATAGTGAGAGACGGTGAACGTCCGATCAGTGAAGTATGAGGAGATCCAGGAAAGAGCCAAGTCCGTGATGCCAAGCGATGATTGGGTTTGTAGCAGGAGGGAATGTTCAACAGTGTCAAAGACAGAGGACAAGAGGAGAAGCACAAAGTAGTGGTGTGAAGCTTTAATGGTTTCTAGGTCATTGGCGACTTTGGTTAGGGCGGTTTCGGTGAGATCAGAAACTAGATTGCAGGGTCAAGACTAGAGTTGGAGGAGAGATGAGAGGACAGCTGAAGATTGACGTTCTGTTCAAGGAGTTTAGAGGCAGGTATAGAGGTTCGCGGTGGGGACTGTGGGGTGAAGCTTTATCTGATGAGGTTGATCTTGTTTAGGAAGTGAGTGGCAAAATCATCTGCTTATAGCAGAGATGGGGAAGGGGTTGATGGAGGATGGAGGAGAGAGTTGAAGATGTTGAATAGTTGTCTAGAGTTGTGAGACAGAGAGGATATGACAGTGGTGAAGTAATCCTTTTTGGCAGAGGTGAGTGCAAACCTAAATGTGAGGAGTAATTGTATGAGACAAGGTCGTCAGTGTACTGGATTTTCTTCCAGCGATTTTCTTCAGCAATTCTAGAAGCTCGCCTCATCTGTTTAGTTGAATCTGGCCACTCTTCCCGCAGTGTAAGAGCACCAGCTGTGATCACTGCATCTGCAGTATGTGGCCCACCAATGCAGCTGGGTGGTGAGGGGGGGGCTTGTATTTCTGTGTCAAAAATATAGAAGCTTTGAAGACAATGGAAATGCAGTATGAAAGCTGTTGTCAGCCCTCACACAGACAATAAATCTGCGTTGTTGTCAGCCCAATGGGCACTGCCACTATAAACCAGATATTAAAGGGGATGTATCGCTTCTTTAGTTCGGCTGATTCTAAGCTTCTCAACTCTAGAAATGCAGGGGCGTTTCTTCCCCTCCCAGCTGGGTGATATCATCCCCCCTTCATGCTGGCTCCCGAAACTCCCCCCCCATCTTTGAGTCCACATGTCACTGTGTCTCTCCCTATACAGTCTTATTTTGTAAGAGCTGTATACATACCACAGGCTGCATTCAATCTAGACTGAGCACTGATCTCTTCTCCTCTCACAGCTGGAGATTTGTTACAGCTTTCTATGAACGGCACAGATCTCCCTTCTATGCAGGAGAGGCAGGGATCGACACACAATTGTGCTGTTTCCTGATTATAGAAGCCCTGCAGTGTAATTCTGTTTCTTCTGGCTGTGCAGAGTGAAAATGTGCCGGTCCCTTACTTTGAGTGAGAGACAGGAATGCAAGCTCTGTGAATACTACGACCGGGGGCTGAACAGAATGTAAATGAGCTCTCAGCTAGTGAAATGCAAGGAGGAGGGATCCGACCAGCACTGGAGATCAGTGTAAACAGAAACAGAAGATAAGGAAAACTGTGAATACAAGACAGCTTTGCTAATGACATCTAATTGCAAAGTTACTTGTTTTCACTGCCCCCTTATTCTGAAGGCCATTTAATGAAATGATACAACCCCTTTAAATCAATCTGCTGGACTGTTTTATATTCTTAAAAGAAACTAACTTTTTAAATTGTATTACTTTTTTTCTTTTTTTCGGGACTGCATTCACTATTTTCGCAACTGCAGAGTAGTAATACAGTGAAAGTTTAGGACAGGAGATACTTTGTCATGGATTTAACAAAGATTTTATTGCAGATTTTTACAAAATATGGGTGGAGACAAAATCTACAGGAAAGGCTTATTTTATTTTAGGGCAGAGTTTGCCTTCTCCCATTGAAGTCAATGTAGAAAAATCAGTAAAATCCATAGCAAAATCTGTACCAGTTGTACTGATTTTTAGGCGTAGCTTGACAGAAAAAAGGTTGTAGATTTATTTTGCAAAAAATCCACCATTGATCCATCCTATGTGCATGTACTTTGAAAGATTCCTTTCTAGACAACAAGGTATTCATATTATTGATCTGCTTAGTAATGCCTCCAAACTAATAAAATCTGAATTGTAAAATGTGTATGTGTCAAAAAAATGTAGCTGTCTTGATAAAGACTTTTATTTCAAACCTGCCACTTAACGATCATTTACAACCTTTATCGTTTGATTCTAAAAAAAACATCTTCCAGATACAAATGGGAGTTATTCAATAATTATCTTGTGCAACGGAACTATAGCTTCAAAGATTGCTGATAACTCGATTTAGAGGAGTCTAGATTGCGACTATAGGTATGAACCATGTCGGATGTGGGTTCATAAATCTGGCGTGTGGTATGCCTTGCATACCATATCTTTGGTGCATATCTTTAATGTATTCAAAAGTGCAGCATTTGGCATATGACTGTTCATACATCTATAGAACAAGGCTACGACAGTTTTTTTTGGCTCAAAGCACGCCAGAAAACTGGCGTAGCCCTGCTCATGCATGTTACCCTAAATGTGTATGATAAACTTTTTTTTTTTTTTTTAAATATATTTAGTATAGGGCCAGGTTCACACAATGATTTTGACACACAGACATACAGTTAATGCCTATTCATATTAAGTTTTCAGCCTCTATTTTCCAAAAAGGTATAATGTGGAAAGCTATAGGAAACTATACGACAAACATTGTTTCTTTCAGATACATTTGCTCTGACTCCTGAGGCTAGCCACCCAAGCTCCTCGATGGCTCACAATCTGAGGCGCAGGCAGGCTCAGTCACATGTCTCCCCCGTGTGACACCCCCCGTGTGCTGCCATCCCTTGTTGCATGTCTCCTCTGATTCACCGGCTTCCCTCTAGTGGCTGCACAAATGCTTAGCTGTTTAAAGGGCAAAAGTGTACTGCCGACATTAAGGGTATCTTCACACGGCGTGTTCAGTCCGTGCTAACACACATTTTTAGAAGCGTGTTTGGGTCCGTCTAGCAATGTAAAACATGCATCGACGTTCAGACGAGTGATCACTGATGCGCCCTATCTAAAACTATAGGGTGCGATCCTGCTGCAGCCAAAATGCATCCAAACACACAACTGCGTGTTGGATGCGTTTTGGATCCGGTTGATGCTGTGTCCAAAACGGATCCAAAAATGCCGTGTGAATAACCCTAATTGCCATGTGTCTATGATGTAACAGTATTTTATGTAGCATTGCTGTACTACACAGTTGGCACCTACTAGTGATGAGCATGCACAGCACTATTAATAGACAGAAAGTTATTACACAATATGCAACCACCTCCAATGGAAACAGTGTGGGCACCCTTTTTTTTCTATATTTAATTAAGAAATAGGAATTTACAAAAATAAATTGGAACCACAAATTACTTAATAAATATGTTGGTACAAGAACTGGAAATGGTTATATCAATAACTTTGTACAACTGATCATTTGAAGTGTGCAAATTATACAATTTTCTTAGTTTTTTTGTGTTGTAGAAGAATACATCACAGTTCTCTAACCACCCAGTGAAAGAACAGTGTCGCTTTACTAGATTGCCATGAATTTACACCCTGCAAATGTTGCTTTTCCATAAGTGGAGGGTTATTTAAATGTTTCATCCTCTCTGACAAGTGCTATGACATCATTCATAATGTCAAGAATAAAATTTTGGCAAGTTGGCTCATACAGTGCCTTGATAATCCATGACTTTTGACCTTTGGAGACCTCCACTCTCTGCGTCATACCATTTTTCACAACTTCTTTTACCCTGTGAACATTTCTGTTATGGTCGAGGGCTGCAAGTTGTGTGCGTGCTACCATAGAGTCCATAAAGAAATGTAACATCTTTGGACGATATTTAAGGCATGTTCTATGGTAAGTCTCCCGTGTGACAGAGGAAGGACAGTTGTTTTAAGTCATTTAATAGACTGGTATTTTCAACAATTTTTTTGAGCTGTTCATGGGCATCTGAACCTTTCTCCAACCAGTTTGTATTTTTAACCACTTCCTCTGGCAGAGGTGGATGATGACATGCTTTGCAGTCACTATCACTATCCCACTCATGAACATTGGCCACATGCTCAATCACCGATTTCCATTTTTGGATTAACAAATCAGGGTTTCTACAACATGTGCAAGAGCTCCACCAAATATGGTTTCTGATTGCCTCCACCCATTGATATAGGATTTCACAGTTTTTATTTTTTGCTGTCATCAATACCTCATTGCCGATTGACCTGGATAAGTGCCATAGATCTAATAGATTTACAATACCCGGATAAGTTTCCTGTAGAATTTCTTTAATTGCAGCACTTCTATCAGTAACAATCATTTTCACATCCACATTCATGGTTTGGAGCTCACCCATAGCCTTCTGAAATCCTATTTTTTCGAGGCCTTCCAATGTCACCTGTTGAGTAACTGGTTCCACTGAAAATGAACAAATTTTTTTGGTAGCCACATCCATCAAAGAGTATATAGAGTATTTGGGAGAGAACTTATGATTGTCCAATTGTTGATCTCCTGCCAAGCAAAGTGGTCTTTCCTGGACACTATGTATGACTGCTTTTTGTTCTTCCTTCCAATGAGAATTAATGGCTGGAAACAGGTACATAGATTGATTTCTAGAATTGGTAGTTTTATCTATTGATTTCAAGTTCAGCAATTTGAACATATGTTGGGTTTTTAGAAAACTTGAACCACTAAGTAACACTGTTGCAGATAGTAGAACATTTCCCAATGGTTCGTATCCATGTCGTGGCTGGCTTTCCCACAGTAACCTTGTATGACCAGACCTGCAGCGAACTGCTACTGACAAATAAGATCCAATACTTTCCTTTCTGTATTGTGTAAGTGGAGACATACATTGCGTGTCAGACATACATGGTATCATCATTATCAGTTTTCTGAGACAAGATTCAAACACAATATACTTTTCTTCTTCAACCTGATTCTGCCCTGGTGACTCCAAGTCCTGGAAAACAGGTTTTACATCATCGTCGTCTTCTGCATCACTTGGAACTAGGAATGATTCATCTTCATCCTCACTCAGTTCATTGATAAAGAATGAGGAGTCATACGGATACTCTGCTTCCTCCTCAGTCTGTAGTGAAGATGCTTCCCATGATGTTGGATTTGAGTAAACTGGATCTATACTGTCATCTGCAATGGGTGAAAGCCTTTCTATTTTAAGATTCTGTGACACAAAGTGAGTGATATTTTGTAAAGAATTGGAAAATGGAAATTGATCCTCCTCTGTTTTTAGATCTGGTTCAGTTTTCATGGTACGGATGTTAAAATTTGGTATCGTACAAGGGTCTTTAAACAGTGCTGAGGAGAAAGCTGCTTGCCCTGAAGAGTATTCATTTTCTTCTTTGATACCGATTGCTTGTTTGTTTTTTGAAGTAATAGGTACAGATACATCCTCTTCAGAATCTGATAAGATTTCAACTTTAACAAGATCTAAATTAAAGGTTTCCAAATCTTCACATGGATCATTACCACCATCACTTGACCTGGAAGGACTGCAGTCACTAAATCCTATATTTTCTGGGCTGACAAGTGATACGGTTGATTCTGAATCATCACTTGGTTCGGTTGGAACTAGTAAGGTGCACATGATTTTACGATGTTTTCTATAAATTTTAGTTTGGGTATGTGCATTTCTTTTCCTATGCATTGGGTCAGTGGCAATACAGCAACTTTTTCTATTTGTGAAGAAATCAGTGTTGACACCCTTGTCAACCATTAAAGGTTTTGGGAGCAAACAAGATGGGACCACTGGTGGGCTGTTTGAAACAAAAAAAACCTTACCTGTATTAACAGATGTCTGACTCATACACTGGCTGGGCAAAACAGTTGGATGAGAACAGGATGGAGCAGTGGGTTCCAAAAATATTATTTTTTCTTCCAGTTTTCTTTTCTTTGATGGTGGAGGTTTTTCAGAGATTACAGTTTGTGAAGTAGGAGTTTTAATTGGAATATGGACAACAGGTCTAGGTTTCTGTGCCAAACCTGATGTTTTTGGAGTTGTTTGTGTCACAAAGGACATATTTCCAGAAACGGGAAGAACGGTCATGGTGCATGGCTTTGTTTCATGAACAAGAGTCAAAGGAACATTGATTGGTGAAGCGTTTATAATTTTGTAGGGAGACTTATCAAATTCAGAGGTAGTGATTGCTGGACTTGATGCTGTAGCTAAAGATATTATCGGACAAGAAGAAGTGGTGGAAGATGTTTTAGTGCTTGAAGATGTAGCTTCTGAACTGAGCTCGGTGCTCAGAGGCAAATTGGAATTTGTGAGAACAGAAGAGGAAGGTTTTTGCAGAAATGTGACAGGGGCTGAAGTACTTTGCAGTACATTTACAGGTGTTAGCTGCTCCAGTTGACCACCGTGGGATAATGCTGTAAATTCTGAAACTCCAGGTGTACTCTGTTGAATGCATAATGATGACACGGGTACTTCCAAAATGGATGAGTTAGAAAGTTTCGATAGAGATGACTGCTGACTTACAGTAGACAAGGCAGACTGCATTTGTGAGGCCTCACATGTAATGGTTGCAGTTGGTTGAATAGTTACTGTTCTGTCAACAACAACTGGACTAGGTTTTTGACCTATACCACATGGTTGCAAAAAAACCTGTTGAGGAACCACAGGAACTAAAGTCATTTGCTGCATAGTGGGTTGTGAGGATGTCTTTGGATGAACAACTGGAAACTCAACCAGATATGTTTGTACTATGCCAGAGGAAGATGGTTTCTGTCCATTAGCGTTAGAAGAGCTTAATGGTCCTGACATGGATGGAATATTTGTAGGTACTAGAGATCATGATGGTGTTTCTGAATCAAAAACAGTAGGAATGGCATTATTTTTTAAAGTCCTCCGATAGCCATCATAGTTGTAACAGTCATGTGTGAAGTGTAAGGAACACATTCTGTATGTGTCATATACTTTTCCCAAAAATACTTTTACAACCATTTTGTCAATGTCAACACCATATTGTCCTGTTTGCTGAAGCCAAAGCTTGATTTTTTCAGGTTCTTTTGGAAAACCATGAAGAATGATAGAAGAGTCACGCTTCTTCCTACTGTAACAACAACCACGCACAACACAGGATGGCATGATGAGGTGCCTACATAAAAGGAAGATAAATTACATTATGATGTTTGTTTTTTCCTTTACCTGCTAAAGATGATAATATTAGCTACTGACAGTGGAGAATTTTTATAGAATGTATTACGTATGTACACCCTGATGTCACACAAGTGTTGTGGCTCAAAAAAATCAAGATTTAGCTTTATAACAACACCAAAAACAGTTTTTAAAAGTTTTTCAGTCTTTCAAAATGTTGTAAAAACTAGAGCCTGAGAACATCACCAATCACGACAATGGCGATCTGCAAACCCCCATGTGACTGTAGTTTCAATGGGATTAGCAAAAACAGCAGAATGAAGTGCTCGGATATTATTAACAATCTTTTGCACAGTGAAGTCACAGTGTTGAGCTGTACTTTATGTTTTTACCATTTTTGGGGGTACATATGATTTTTTGATCAGTTTTTATTCCTTTTTTTAAAGGGGATGTATCGCTTCTTCAGTTCGTGTGTTTCAAAGTATTTTCAATTTCTCAGCTCTACAATCCAGTGGCGTTTCTTCCCCTCCCAGCTGGGTGTTTCTTAACTGAAGGGTGATGACATCATCCCCACCTTCCCTATTCCCCCCCCCCTCTGTCTGAGTCCACATCTCACTGTTCCTCTCCCTATGCAGTCTTATTTTGTAAGAGCTGTTTATATACCACTTACCTGCATTCAATCTAGACAGTCTTCTATGAACTCAGTCTTCTATGATCTCTTCTCCTCTCTCAGCTGGAGGTTTGTTAAAGTTGAATCCAGTCTTCTATGAACGACACAGATCTCCCTTCAAGGCAGGAGAGTTAGGCCCCATGGCACAATTTTGCTGTTTTCTGATTGTAGAATCAGCTGCAGTGTGTTTCTGCTGGGTGTGCAGAGTGAAATTGCTGCGGTCCGATCCGACCTCTAAGCCTTGATGAAGCCAGGTCAGCTGGCGAAACATGTCGGCGAGGTCAGATATGACGTTTTAAATTGTGATTTCTCACCTCTGTCTACAAGTGTCACCTGCTGCAGGGGTGTCACAAGGGGGCCTTATTTGTTCTGTGTCCGTGAGATTGGGGGCGAATGCCCAGGTGGTAGGATTGGGATCCCTTACTGGAGTTAGTAATTTGCTATAGATATAAGGCTCTCCTGTTAATAGGTGGTGCTCCACCAGACTTGATAATAGAAAGGGAGTTATTCCTCTTTCAGAAGCAAAAAGGGTTAAATGATGAGGTGAGAGATCAGGTTTTTAAATAGTGTGTATAGAGGTTAAGAGTTAGATATAATAAAAGTTACGTTTTAGTGTTTAACAGATAGAGAATTGATAGAGTTTAAGTTTGCCTACGGCAAAATAGTAAATATAGTGATCAAAAGTCACTCTCTGTTCTCTTGCGAGATTCCCAATTTTTTGGAGATTATGTGACAAGCAGGGATCGAGGCACATTTCTTCTGTTTTCTGATTGTAGAAGCCCTGCAGTGTTATTGTGTTTCTTCTGGTTATACAGAGTGAAATTCCTGCTGGTCCCTTACTCTGAGTGAGAGAGACAGGAATGCTCGCTCCGTGAATCAGCCAATGACAGGACAGGAGGAGGAATCCGACCAGCACTGGGGAACAGTGTTTACAGAAATAGAAGATAAGGGACACTATGAAAACAAGACAGCTTTGCTAATGACATCCAATTACAAAGTTGCTTGTTTTCACTGTCCCCTTATTCTGAAGACTATTCAATGAAATGATACAACCCCTTTAAGGATGGGTGACTAAATAACAGGAATTATATTTCCACTGTGCATGGTAAATAATGTGATATTACACCGATTTGGCATTGTCTAGATATGGCTACACCATTCAAATTTATTCTTTAATTGTGTCAATAGATGGGAAAAGGGGATGCCATTAACTTTTGAGATTTGCTTTTCTTAATTGTTAAAAATGTTCCTAACAATGTTTATTTTTCGACTGGGACAGGGTGTCAAACTCATTTTCACAAAGGGCCACGTTGGCATTGTGGTTGCCCTCAGAAGGTCATTGGAGGGCCTTGGAAGGTGGCTAGGGGGCTTGGGTAGAGCTAGTGCCATCGCCTCTGCCTTGCAAGCATCCACTGTATCTTCTGAGGAAAGTGGAGAGTTAATTCTTCTGTGTCTTAATCTTGTCCATCCCTGCTCGCTGTGTCCAAACCCTCACAGGCCACATAAAATACAGTGGGAGGGGAACCTTGTGTTTAACATGTATAACCTAGAAAATTATGATGTGATTTACCAATGTCCTATTATACAAGGGGCTGCTGATAAGTCTTTGGCTTTGTTTTCTTTTTTTTTTCTGTGGTAACGAATGTTACATCACATGAAAGCCTTATGTGTCTAATATATGCTTTCAAAATTTTGTGTTTATAGCTTATGGCAACAGTGATCTAGGCACACGGGAAAACAAAATGGCTGAGTCAACGGCGATATTTACAGCAAATGAGGCCAGAGGAGTGATAAAATTCTTGTTTCTGCAAGGCAGGTCCGTGAAGGATTTTCATAGTGATATGTCGCAGAAATTGAGGGATCAATGCCCTTCATATTCTACAGTACAGTTAAGAACTGAGTTGCCAAATCGGGCCACTTCAGCACCAATGATGAGAAACATCCTGGACGACTGAAAGTGGTTGTTGTTCCGGAGACCGTCAATGCTGTGCACAACCTCATACTGGAGAATCGGCGAATTTCAGCTAAAAGAAAAGCAGACATCATGGGGATTTCTCGTGAACGTGTTTGTGTTATTATCCATGAATATTTGAACATGAAGAAGCTATCTGTAAAGTGACAACAGATCAGAAAAGCATGCGAGTGAAAACTTCCTGGTCCATTTGTCAGCGTTTCCGGACTGATAAGAACTTCCCGGATCAACTGGTCATTATGGATGAGACCTGGATTTATTTGTATGACCTGAAACCCAGAAGCAGTCAAAAGAGTGGAGGCACAGTGGTTCTTCGTCCCTGGAAGTTCAGTGTGCAAAAATCAGCCACTAAGGTGATGGCTCCTGTATTCTGGGATAAAGACGGTGTGCTGCTAGTGGACTACCTTCAAAATGGTTCCAACATCAATGCAAGGTATTACATTGAACTTTTTGACCAATTGAAGGCAGCTCTGAAGGCCAAAAGGAGCGGCAAGCTGTCCAAAGGAATCTTGTTCATGCAAGACAATGCCTCCACTCACACTGCACAAGCGACCATGACAAAACTAGTGGAGCTAGGCTTCCAGCTGGTTGATCACCCACCTTATTCATCAGTCTTTTGGTGGAATGTAGTACAATTACTAAACTGACAGCCTGGTGCTATGACAGTCACAAGAGAAGTGAGTTCTTTAAAGGGGTATTTCCACTCTAGACATTTATAGCATATGCACATACAAGAAAGGGTCGGAACTCCAACATGTCAGCATTATAGGCAAATATTAAACTTATCTTTATTTAATCCACATCTTTAAAAAATACTGTACATATTAATAGCAGCAACATTTTCTTGCTTAGCGAAAATGAAATGGAAAGGCTTCCCAAAAAATTAATACTATGGGCCACATGTATGAAAACTGTCTCGGTCTAAGACCTCCTTTGTCGCCCACAGCAACCAGTCAGAGCCCCCCTGTCATTTGTCCCGAGCACTATATGAAATAAGAGGGGCGCTCTTATTGGTTGCTATGGGGAACAAAGTGAGTTTTAGACCTAGACAGTTTTCATACATGTGGCCCTATGTTTCTCCAAAAATAAGCTCTACCCTGATAATAAGCTCTAGCTGGATTTTTAGAGGTGTTTGGAGCAGACTTGAAATATAAGCCTTACTCCAAAAATAAGCCTTAGTTACAGTACACAAGCCCTTTTTATAAAAATAAGTCCTAGTTATACAAAAACTGAGAATCGGTCCCGACGGCGAGAGATTGCAGCCTACTCCTCCTGCCTCCTCTTAGCTGTCTCCCAGGCATCCTATGCCTGAAGCACTATGGTACAGTGGTGAACTCTGAGATACTCCAGGTAAGCTCTCTCCCCATCTAATTGCTCTGGGTGAGAGCTCAATGTGCACTGCCTAATCAAAGAGGAGACTGTGATTGGCCACAGCAGGGCGATTAAATAACCCTGCCCTACTGCGGCCAATTCCAGTCTCCACCTGTGAGTAAACACTTACCGGATCGTTCTGTGGTCCTTACGCCCTCCGGTTTCATTTTCAGCACATTAGTTAACTCGAGGCCCTACCACAAGACAGAGCTGAGGCCTACATTTGAAACAGCAGCTGAAGGGAATAGTACATACCTTATAAACTCAACCCCATAAGCCCTAGCTGGCTTTTGGGGGAAATTTATATAAGATTGACAAGGTGAGTGCATCATGCATAAAACATACTAAATATCATGTGTGTACTAGCACTTCTGGGTAATGGGGCAAGGAGTAAAAGAATGTCCATAGGGAGGAGTGTTTAGCTAAACATCCCATGAAGTTTTCATGCCAATCTTTTCTTGTATGTTCGAAAACTACCACTGGTGAATTGAAGGTCGGACAACCTAAGTCTGGCACTTAGACAGATGATATGAGGGTGCTACCAATTTACTGGTTACTATGGGCGAAATGTATGAACATTGACACTGAGAGGCCAGTTCTAAATAGCTTTAAGACAGTGTAGAATGTGCCAGAATGCATGAACCTGTTCTTCTGTAGTTCATACATACCGGCGCAGTCTAGTGCCAATTAGACAAGTCAGGCTCAGGCACCACCTTTAACCTGACCATATGTCGCATTTTTGCAATGTTCTCCATTCTGTTCTGTGTGAGTTCCGAGTACAGCCGAGCACATGGCAAGTGCAATCTACTCTCTGTTCTTCATGGAAACTTTCATGGGCCCATTTTTAAGATAGGCGTGGGTCCCTGAAGTAGGACCTGAGCTTATCAGCCATTGATGCCATTGCCACACTTTTAAGTCAGATGCAGAAACTATATGCTTTCGATAAATTAGGCACACTTAGGCCATGTCCCCACAGCACCGGTTTGCAGACGGTTTTTCAAACTGGCCGCAAATTTTTACACGGGCCGCTATGGAAAACGCGTGCAACAGTCCCCGCCGACCGCCCGAAAACATTGTGCATGTTCATTCTTCCATCCAGTTTTCGGACAGCATATGAACATGCCAATGGGACGGAGGAGGGCTTTTCTCCGAGGACGTGCCCTTAGTCTAATTTGGACTATGTTTGTCCTATAGATATAAATATGTCCCTGTTGCGAGCCCACTTTTGTATCCATTGGAATAAATACAGTTTATTTTTTTTTAATTTTTTGTTTGTGGGTGTTCTTTTATTTATTTTTTTCAACTAGAATTTTTTTTCTCATTTTTTATCCCACTTGGGAACTGGCTTTTGTTAAGTTTTGAAATACTTAGTATTTGTGTCTGGCAATGTTAGACTGACAGTGTAAATGCTAACTAATTAGGATACTACTGACTGTCCTGATTTTCATGGTAACCCATTGGTGTCCTGTGTTTGTGCTGTGTGTGTGAGGGGGGGGGGGGGGGGTCCCATAGGGGTGGATCTAAGGCAGGCATCCTCCAACTGCGGCCTTCCAGCTGTTGGGAAACTACAACTCCTATCATGCATTTATATAATCTACAGCAGTAGGAATGATGGGAGTTGTAGTTTCCCAACAGCTGGAGGGCCGCAGTTTGAGGATGCTTGATCTAAGGGGTTGGATTGTAAATGACAGTGCCCAAGGTGTCAGAGCACCATAATAAGAAAGTCCAAGTGATCTGGGGATTCCTGCCTGTTGCATACAATCACAACCACGGTCTTCAAGTGGGTCACATTAATTGGTTTTGTCCTTTCAGGTTGTGTCTCTTTCCAGTTTAAGCAAGATATAGTTATATTGTGATTACTGTTAACAGGTTTTTCCAACAACCTCCATATTGTAGAAATGACCAGATCCAAAAGATCATCACTTTTTGGCGACTTTTCAACAAACTGGCCTTGCACCAAATTGACAAATTTCCTCAATTTTCCCTTATCTCCCTTTATAATTTCCCCTCAGAGTTTTAGTATCCTTACAATCCTTCTACACTATTGTACTTTTGACACACTTTCATATCACTCCTATCATAGAGACCTACTCCCTCCTTCCCAATTCCCTATGTTTATGAAAAAGTTTGAGGACCCATTAATGTGAAGAGTTCAACCTCAACTACATGAGGAACACAATGTGTTTTCATACCAAACCTAAACTTGTGTTTTGCATGCAGGGGTGGCATACTTATTTTTCGTTCATTTTTAAAATATTCAGAAATGTGATTCCTAGAAATGTTGAAAGCAGGAATATCTTCAATGTTGTGTTTTTAAACCTACCTTTTTTGCAATTCCTAATCTTCCCCCAAATCCCCTTCTCCCCAAGATTGTTTTTGACCCCTCTTTAATTCATATACCCTTTTATCTTCTGCCTTGTTCCCTCCTCATCTCGCCTATTTTTTTTTCCATCACTGCAGACCCCATTACATTTACTTGCAAATTATTCCAAATTGACCGTGTGTATTCCATCAAAAAGTCAGCCCAATGCTCTAGGAACCCAAAACCTTCTCCCTTACACCAAGACCTAAGCCGTGCATTTAAAGGGGTTTTGTGATACCTGCAAATAATGTGCACATAGTTTACATGCAGCAAGATGTATGACTTACTAATGTACTGTAAGTAGTATAATGTTGTACCGTGTTAGCCATAGAAAGTAGTAGAAGATGAAGAATTTAGGGGGTACCTTTTTTTTAGGCTAACGGTATATTTTATGTGGCTTTCGAGAAACTACTCCTTCTTCAAAATGATGTTATACAAGAAATTGAAAATTCACAGACTTTTTATACACAAAAGACAGAATGTACTGTAGTTAGTGTAGCAGAGATGCCTGTGTAAGCCAGCCTCACATGCAGTCATGAGACCAGGTTCCTGGTGTTTATCTCCTTCTTGTGTGACGTCTGTACCCTGAACATGTAGTTGTCTTTTCCTTTTCCCCCCCCCTGTACACAGGGCGCAATATCACATGCTTCTCTCCAGAGCTCGCTCAATGGTTCTCTCCTCTCCTAGGCTCTGGAGGGTGGGGTGCTATGTGTTAGAAATAGATTGTGCAGCTTCTAACCAGCTAGGAAACAGAAGAGCTGTGTCTGGTAGCAGATATCGCTGCTGTGGGATGACCATTGCATTTGCTGCACTTACACCTTATAATAGAGACACATGCAGGCAGCTGGTAATAGCGGCAATATCTGTGAGACAGACGAGGAATTTAAGAGAGCAAGCACACATATTGCTAGTTGTCTGTATTTCTATAAATGCTTAAAATGCCCTTTAAAGCAAGATGTTCCACAAAATTGTAGCTCCAGGTCCCAGCAAGCCCTGGCAGCCCCGAATGTTCAGCATAGAATTCGACAAGATAATGAAAATGAATGATGAGCGCTTGTGATCAATTGCATCCAGACACATACAAATACTTTTCTCTTTTTTACTTAAGCTCAAAAAAACCCCATTAACTCCCTCAGCCCCTGCTGAGTTGTACATGGCACAGGTGGTGTTTCGGAGAAAACATCCTTAAAGGGGTTGTCTCATATTTTAAGACACTGTAGCACAATAGGCTGAACTTGATGGATGTCTGTTTTTTTTCCCCTTTAAACTAACTATGTAATTACCCTGTTTCCCCAAAAATAAGACAGCGTCTTATATTAATTTTTGCTCCCAAAGATGCAGTATGCAGCGGATGTCTTAGTTTTCCACAAATAAATGATTGCATGCTATACTAGTGTATGTGTTTTAATTATATATATATATAATATATATTTATATATATTACACAGTATATATATCTTAAAGTTTAGAGTCACAAACCATAGGATATATGTATGTAAAGGATCTTTTATGGCAGCTGCAGTGACTTATCTCAAAGGATGGCAAATGTGACATGCTCGGACTTGTAGGACTATAAGTTCCAGCATGCCCCATCAGCCATCCTGTGAGATATGTGTGTCAGTATCATTGCTCTGTTCTCCCCCCCACCCCCCCATCCCTCACTTACTTGTCCCACTTTCTGTCTCCTGTCCTGGGATGTTCAGGACCTGTGGTGACATCACAGTCACATGACCTCCCTGCACAGGTCCTTCAACACTCTGCTAAGAAAATATGTCCCAGGGGCGGTTCTCGGGGTGAGTGGTGCTTGGAAACACCGCGCCCCCTCCTCCCCCAGCCTTCTCTCTGCCCGCCCTGGGGATAGCCCTGTGTATGGGGAGCTGCAGCAATGATTTCCGCTATGTCTTATTTTCGGGGGGTGCCTTATATTAGGGAATTCAACATCTCTGTATTAGGGAATTCAAAATCTCTGCTATGTCTTACTTTCGAGGGTGTCTTATTTTCAGGGAAACATGGTGTAAGAAATATTAATTATTATTAACAATATTAATATTCAAGAATATTAACCTCTTCCCGACAGAGGGCGTATGGATACGCCCCAGCGGGAAGTGACTTCCCGCAAATGGACGTATCCATACGCCCTGGCGATCGCGTGGGCTTGCGGGCGAGCCGCGCGTGATCGCAACATGGGACCAGCGGTAAATTACCGCTGGCCGCAGCCGTACACCCGCGGCCGGAGTGAGCTCCGGCCATGGGTGATTAAACGCTTTATTACCGCAGCCTGTCATGGCTGCGATGATAAAGCCACAGGCAGGAGGAGTGAGCTCCTCCTGCCTGCTCCCGTCGGCTGCCGCACTGTAGTGCGGCACCGATCCCCTGTCTGATGACCCCGGGAAGTGCCATGCATTGTGGGCATGGTGATAGGCATTGTCATGGCGACCAGTACACAGTACGAGTACTTGCACTGGCCTGCCTTCTAACAACAAACTGATGATTGCTGTTAAAAGAAAAAAAGTGAAAAAAAGTGAAAAAAAGTAAAAATAAATGTCAAAAGTGAAAAAAAAGTAAAACACAAACAAAAAATAAAATAAAAACACGTACACTGCCCTTTTCCCCTTTACAAACGCCAATCGCCCCAAAAAAGATCAAAAATAAATAAAGTCCCCATATTTGGTATCGCCCCCGTGGTAACGACCCACCCTATAAATCTGTCATGTTAATTAACCCGTACGGTGAACGCCGTAAAAAACAAAAAACAAAAAACAGTCACAGAATTGTGATTTTTGTACATCCTGCAGCACATAAAATGGAATAAAAAGCGATCAAAAACTAATATAAATGCCAAAGTTATACCAATTAAAACTTCAGTTGATCCCGCAAAAAAAAGGCCTTACACGTCTCTGTATACGGAAAAATAAAAAAGTTATGGCTCACATAAGACACTGATGCATAAATATTATTTAACACAATAAAAACAGTTTTTTGTTTTTTTTTAAAGTGCTTCAAAATGTAAAAATCTATAGAAATAGGGTATCACCGTAATCGTATCGACCCAGAGAGTAAAGCTAACGGGTCATGGTATTGCACGGTGAGCGCTGTTAAAAATAAAAAACACTACTAGGATTCCCAGTATTTTCTTCACCCTCCCTTTCCCAAAAAACGGATTTTAAAACTGATCAAAAAGTCTTGTCCCCCCAAAAATGATACCAAAAAAAACGTCAATCTTTCCGCAAAAAACAAGCCCCTACACAGCTCCGTACACAGAAAAAAAAAAAAAGTTATGGCTCTCAGACTATGGCGATGCAAAAAAACGTGTTTTCCTTTTTGAAAAAAAGTGTTTTTATTGTGTAAAAAGCAGTAAAACATAAAAAAATATATAAATTGGGTACCTGTAATCGTATCGACCTGCTGAGTAATACTAGTATGTCAGTTTTATACTGCACGGTGACCGCTGTTAAAAAATAAAAAAAGAAAAAACACTACCAGGAATGCTGTATTTTGTTCAAAATGCCTCACCAAAAAAACCCTTAAAAATAAAAAGTGATCAAAAGCGGCTTAAAGCCCCCAAAATTGGTATAATAAAAACATTTAACTTATCCCACAAAAAACAAGCCCCCAGATCAGCTCCGTATACAGAAAACTGGAAAACGTTTGGCTTTTCAGAACAGAACAAACATAAAAACGCCCAATTTTTTTATAGACCCTATTTCTATTGTGTAAAAGTAATAAAAACATTAAAAAAAAACATATAAAATCTATATCATTGCAATTGTACCAACCCCCATAGTAAAGATATCCTGTCATTTTTTACTGCACGGCGAACTCTGTAAAATTGAAGCCCAAAAAACAATGGCGGAAAATTTCGTTTTTCCCCTCATTTTCATAGCCCAATGCAAAAAAAAAAACTTTGTAACACCTGTGCACCCAAATGCACACAATACACCCCTAGATGAGATCTATGAGGCGTGCTGAATCCAAAATGGGGTGACTTCTGGAAGGTTTCACCTGTTTGGTACTTTGGGGCTTTGTAAATGCGACATGGCACCCACCAAAATCTGCGTTCCAAAAGCCAAATAGCGCTCCCTCCCCTTTTACGCCCTGCCATGCGCCCAAACAGCAGTTTACACCCACATGTAGGGTATTGCCAAACTTGGAAGAATTGTGTAACAAGGTTTTGGGTGTTTTTACCAGATTCCTGTAAAAATTAAAAATTTTCAGCTAAAATTGCAAATTATTGGAAAAAAAATTTTTTTACATTTTTACAGCCAACGCTAAAATTTTTGTGACACACCTGTTGGGTCGATATGTTCACTACACCCCTGGATATATTTACGTAAGGGGTGTAGTTTACCAGTATTGGTAAATTTTTAGGGGAGTTTATTAAGTTTAGCACCTTAGGGTGTCCGCAAAACCCGAAATGGCCCTAAATAAAAAAGGTAATGAAAATGAGACCCCAGAGTCCAGTAGGTGTGCTCCTCCTATTCTGGGGCTTGTGGTTGAGCCAAATAAAGCACTAGGGCCACATATGGGATATCTCCCGAAAACGGCAGAATCTGGGAATCAATATTAAGTTGTATTTCCCTGATCACAATTTTCCGTATTCTTGTGAACAATGTTTTAAAAATTGAAAATCTGCAAAAAAAGTGAAATTTTTGAAATTTCACTTCCACTTTGCTTTAAATTCCTGTGAAACACCTAATGGGTTAATAAACTTCCAAATGCGGTTTTGAATACTTTAAAGGGGGTATAGTTTCTTAGATGAGGTCATTTATGGGGGGGATCTAACATACGGTCAATCAAAGTCACGTTAGAACTGGACTGGTCCCCTAAAAAATGTATATTGCAAATTTTTGTTGAAATTTGAAAATTACTACTAAATTTCTAAGCCCCTAATGTTGTTAAAAAAAAAAGACATTTAAAAAAATGATGCCAAACTAACAGCAGACATTTGGGTAGATGCTAGTTATAAACTATTATGAGTGGAATAACAAACTGACTTACATCCAGAAATTTTAGAAGTAAAAAATTGGTAAATTTTACACATTTTTCAAGATTTTTTGATATTTTTAAAAAATAAACAAGCATTTTTTGGACCAAAATTTCTTACTATCTTAAAGCACAATTGTCACGTGAAAACAATTTTCTGAATCCATGGATAGGGTTTAAAATGTCAAAAAGTTATTCTCACATAAAGTGACACATGACAGATTTCAAAAATGGGGCTCTGTCAGAGAGGCCAAAACTGGCTCCGGCGGTTAGGGGTTAATATTGAACAACAACAATATTCCGACCTAGATTCTCAGGGGACGGTCAGCAAAGAAAGAGATATCAACAACAAATGTATAAAAAGAGATTATATTTTATCCAGAATGAAATGGGGTACAATGGGGTAAAAATACATTAAAAATATACACAACAAAAATGGCCACAAAAACAATAAGGATAAAATCAGTAACAAGGAATGAATATCAAACCATAGCATAACACCACCTATACAATCACACCCTGTGAAACAACACAACAACCAAAGATAATAAGCAAAACAAAACAATAACTCCAGAAACAAAACAACAATACCTAAAATGGAGAGTTATGCAAAAATATCTACCGGAATCTGAACTAGTTCCTCCTGGTCTACTACACAAGACCTTGCAATGGACTTCCTTCCTCTCAGGAGCTTGGACCTCAGAAGCCTCAGTCCTCACCAGCGCCCCAGAAGCCTCCCTGTCCTCCTCCAGCTCTTTCCAGGTCTGGCTATATATACCATTTTTGGACTCAAAGGTTTTCATAGACACAAACTAATATCTGTCTTGAGATCTGCTAAATCATGTTTGTCTCTCCCCAAAAGTATAAATAAAACACTCCGGAGACAGACATACTGACTCTTCTGTATCCGTAGACAATTTTGTAAATATAACTTGTTTGACAAACTGCCAATCTATAACTAAATTTGATCAGGCCGATCTCTATCTGTCTACACACAAAAAAGTCAGCTATCAAATGCCGCTTAGTCTGCAAGTCTGTATAGGCTTCTAATAGATCCTTTTTTATATGTAGAAAGAAACAAGGCATTTATTTTTATACATAGTAATTAGGCACACAGTATATTCAGTTCAAACAATTGTCCTTTGAGCTAGACTCAATCTAACTAGACAATACCTATTTAGAAATGCAGATACTCAGTTTATAACAATATGTGTGTATGCTTGAAGCCTGTTCAAACCCAGCAAATGGCTTTTGACTAACTCTCCACTAACAATTACATATACAGTATAAGTTTAATATACACATATTTCTTAATAAATCACATTTACAGATTATTCACATTTATGCATATCTGACACTGGTATGTTAAATGTGGCTAGCATAAATGAAAGTTTGTCATAGGATACAATTAACAAAATGCTATGACTTATTAGAACTGTTGACTGTTGTGTCTGCATAGCAACCTTGTGAATGCCCAGGTCAGATTCTGCCCACCTAATCTGTTAGCGGCTGTGGGCCCTGCTGTATGATGTGTAGTCCCTACTAAGTCGGTGTTGGGAGCGGGCACAGTGTTTTGATGCTGTACTGGGACAAAAGAGAGACCTGATGCTGTGTTGGGACAGAGAGAGAGAGACACTTATGCTGCTGTACTGGAACAAAAGAGAGACCTTATGCTGTGCTGGGACGGAGAGAGAGAGAGACCTGATGCTGTGCTGGGGGGAGAGAGAGAGATCTGATGCTCTGCTGGGGGGAGAGAAATACCTGATGCTGTGCTGGGGGGAGAGAAATACCTGATGATGTGCTGGGGGGAGAGAAATACCTGATGCTGTGCTGGGGAGAGAGAGACCTGATGCTGTGTTGGGATGGAGAGAGAGAGCGATACCTGATGTGCTGTGAAGGTGAGAGAGACATCTGATGCTGTGCTCGGACGGAGAGAGAGACACCTGATGCTGTGCTGGGATGGAGAGAGACCTGATGCTGTACTGGGGGGAGAGAGACTTGATGCTGTGCTGGGGGGGAGAGAGAGATACCTAATGTTGTGCTGGGGGGAGAGAGAGACACCTGATGCTGTGCTGACGGAGAGAGAGATCTGATGGTGTGCAAGAGAGAGATGTATTCCCATGTGGGGAATTTTAGCGTGCAATCCCATGTAAAATACAACTGTGCAGGCCCATACATAACTGTTTTGTGATAGAGCTGTGTAGTCCCATGTAAAACACAACTGTTTTCAACAGTCCCATGCAAAACACACTGTACCACACAGTCCTATGTTAAACACACCTGTACTGTGCAGTCCCATGTAAAAAAAACACCTGTACTGTGCAGTCCTATGTAACATACAACTGTTCTGCGAGAGACAATGTGCAGATCCCATGTAAACACTTAAAAACAGATAAAGTGTATAATTTTGCAGGAGAGTCATTTCACTGTTCTACGCAGTCCCATGTAAAACAGTCATAGGAATACCATCGAATTTTTGACGGTTTCAGCTATCAAGTCAGCTATCAAATGCCGCTTAGTCTGCAAGTCTGTATAGGCTTCTAATAGATCCTTTTTTATATAAAAGAAACAAGGCATTTATCTCATACATAGTAATTAGGCACACCCGTATTTTCAGTTCAAACAATTGTCCCTTTGAGCTAGACTCAATCTAACTAGGCAATAACCTATTTAGAAATGCATAAACCTCAAAAAAATCTTGCAGCACTCATAAGGTAACAGCGAAAAAACTGGTGTTTATTCCCACATGCTTACAGATCTGTAAAGTGTGGAATAAACACCAGTTTTTTCGCTGTTTACCTTATGTGTGCTGCAAGATTTTTCAGAGGTTTATGTATTGTGGGTCTTTTAGCTAGGACTTGGCTTTGCTGGCACCCGTATTTTTGATTTTGATTTTTTCAGTGATAGTGCTGCTGATTTTTCTCATCTATTTAGAAATGCAGATACTCAGTTTATAACAATATGTGTGTATGTTAGAAGCCTGTTCAAACCCAGCAAATATCTTTTGACTAACTCTCCACTAACAATTACATATACAGTATAAGTTTAATATACACATATTTCTTCATAAATCACATTTACAGATTATTCACATTTATGCATATCTTACAGTCCTCCACTTGAGGAGGGAACGAACTTCAGAGAGGGAGCTCTCACAATAAAACTTAAAGAAAAAATACTCCAAGAGTCCAAATCCAGTCTCTGTGATACGAAGTCCTTTATGCTTCTGTGTGCTGATAAGGGCACACTCTTCAATATTTTTCTTTATTGACAGATGACGATCTAGATTTCCAGCTTTTTTTCCAATCTGAGTGTTACATATTTCCCAGAACTGTGGAGTTAAACTTCTGTAAAATATGAACCTTTATCATGCAGTTATTGCTCATGCACTCTTCAGTTGATTAATATTAAACCATTTCATAACTGGTTTGCCTTTGGAATTGGTCATTTTAATCAGGTAAACTGAGGGACTGTCTTTGTCTACAATGCTGAAGGGTCCTCTCCATGAAGGAGTGAACGAATGTTCCTTTTTCCCAAAATCTCGCACCATAGCTAAATCTCCAACATTGTATTCAAAGGGTCTCACTTTTTTATCAAAATACTTCTTTATCTGCTTTTTTGATCTGTCAGAGTTTTGAGCAACAAAAACATTTACTTGCTGGATGTAATCTTCCATATTTTTCAACCAGGTTTCAGAAGCTGCACCTTGTAATACTGGGGGTGTCAGAGTTAACAAGAATTGACCCGGTGTGTGCATTAATCTCCCTGTCATCACCTGATAAGGGCTGAATCCTCATTGCCATCAGACACAATGGTAACATATCTTTCCAGGCTGTAGGTTTTCCCATACAAAATTTGGTCAACATGGTTTTGATTGTGCGATTTCCCCTTTCAACAGCCCCAGAGGATTGTGGATGATAAGCAATATGAAGCTCTTGCTTAACATCCAATAACCTCTGCAACTGCTGAAACACTTTTACAGTAAAAGTTGGGCCTCTGTCACTGGCTACCACATGAGGCAGTCGCCATCTAGAAAATAATTCTAGAAGTAGAATTTTTGCTGCTGTGAGTGCATTCTGGTTTCTCGTGGGAAAGCTCAATCATTCCAAAAACAAAAAAAAAGGAAGAAAAT